>CAUYQG010247860.1:0-14836 GCA_963574415.1 Tarsius wallacei | reverse complement strand
ATAAAACCTGGCCCAGCATGGTGGCTCAAGCCTGCAAGCCCAGTACTTTAGGGGGTCAAGGCAGAAGGATCACTTGAGACCAGGAGTTTAAGGCCAGACTGGGCGACATAGTGAGACCCTGTCTCTACAATTTTTTTTTTAGTTGGCAGGGTGTGGTGATGCATGCCTGTAGTCTTAGCTACTCAGGAGACTTAGGTGGGAGGATTGCCTGAGCCCAGGAGTCGGAGGCTGCAGTGAGGTATGATCACACCACTGCACTCCAGCCTGGGCCACAAAGCAAGACCCTGTCTCTAAAACAAAAGAACAAAACTTCTGCCTCACAGAGCTGCTATAAGGGTTAAATGAACACACACACATGCACACTTAGTACAGTTCTCAGCACACAGCAAAGCCATGCAAATATGACGCATTCCTGCAACTCTAGGAAAAGGCGTAGGTAGGAGGCATCCCTCCAGCTGGACCAATCTGCCGTGCCTCACACACGCTTGAGACTCGGTGTACCTTCTCACTCGCCGAAGGGTGGCCTCTTGCTGCCCCGTGGATGTGGCCAGAGTGAGGTAGTGACGGCTCGGAGACAAGGGACGCCATTGTCATGGCACATCAGCAGCATGTGTGGACCTGTCTTGCAGGGCTCCTCACCCGAGTCCTGTGCCGTGACACAGAGGGCCTGTAGTGGCTGCCCATGGCCTGGGGCCTTCAGATTAGAAACCCACTGTTTTTGTAGCATGCCATGAGCAAGGCTGCGGGGAAGGAGTCGCTGTCCCATTGGTCAAGGTGACCGGCTGCATAAACCATGCTGTGAAACGGCCTGGGTAGCAGAGTGCTCAGGCCATGAGGTCCTGGCATAGCCAGCAAGACGGGGTGTGCACTCGGGTGGCCTGCGGACGGCTGCCTCCTGCAAGGACACCCCCTACTGGGTCCCACCTGCCAGGTACTCGTGTCTCCCCACACCAGGGGCTCTCACATAGTGCAAGATTCTCGTGTCAATGAGTAAAGCTTATTCTAGTCAAATTCTCCCTACAGTATTGGACACTTGACGTACGATGCCTCCTAGGTAGGGATAATGTGCTTGTAAATCCTTAGGAATGAATTTCTAATGGTGTAATTTTCCGACCCGTGACCCATGAGTGAAAGAGAGTATTTCCTGGCACGCTACTCAAGCCTAATCCTTGCAAATTAATGAAGGGAGAAGGTGCTGAATGATCTGGAAGTGATGAGAAGGGAGTGGCTGGGAAGAACATTTGTCTCAACTGCCGTCTTAGTCTCCCAGGGCTGCTGTAGCAAAATCCCACCCATGGGGGGTTAACAGCAGACGCTCATCCTCTCACAGTCCTGGGGCGCAGGCAACTTCCCGTTTGCATTCTGGGGTTTTGGATGGATGTACCTGGGGGGACATCACTCCTCTCACCACGGCTGACAGCCGAGTCTGGTCGGCCGGCGACACACACCAGTCCCTGCCAGGACCCAACAGAAGTCACTCAGTCTGCCAGCTCTGCCAGCAAAGTGGTAAAGAGGCTCCATGGTGCAGAGGCTGGCTGGAGGTCAGGATGAAAAGGAGGCCCACCTGGCCTGAGGAAAACCCTTCAACGCCAAACCACCAGGCCAGGACCATCCCAGCTCCCTCCCTCCACTTTCTCGTGGGCAGGGCTAGTTACCGCCCAGCACTCTAGACGAGCAGATCTTCTCCTCTGAATGACATGTGACATCAGTGACAATGCATGTAGTTAGTAAACGCTCAGTGCTAGGCATTATTATAGGGTCTGATGTAGAGATTGTGTAAGGTGGTTACTGCGTGAACACAGTTCATTGCAGGGCATGAGTTTATATATTTTGTGTCTCTGGCTGAAAAACAGGCATGAGTGAGTCTTAAAAGCTGCCACAAGACGTCCGCCCACCCCCCACCACCAGGCCTGCTGTGGGGAGCACACCTGGACAGCGGACCTGGTCAACACACCTGGCCAGTGCACCTGACAGTACACATGGCTAATGCACCTGACCAGCTCACCTGGCCAGCACACCTGGTCAACACACCTGGCTAGTGCACCTGGCCAGTACACGTGGTTAATGCACCTGACCAGTGCACCTGGCAACATACCTCATCAACACACATGGCCAGCATACCTGGTCAACACACTTGGCCAGCACACCTGGTCAGCACATCTGGCCAGCAAGCCTGGTCAGCGCACCTCAGGGTAGGGCAGGACAGCAGCCACAGCCACTGTGTCACCTTGTGGGTCAGATTTCCTCCCCCTGAGCTCAGAGCCTTGACTGTCAGCGGCAGGGTCAGTGTTCACGCACGTCCTAAAGACCGTGCCTTTCTCATCCCAAACGAGACACTGACGTGGCCCTGCTAAGAGATTTAGAGCAATCTGTCCGCAGCCAACGCCAGTATGGCCAGCCCAGAGCCGTGCCAGAAGCCCACCTCAGAGCCCGCCACCTTGTCAGCAGCTTTCCCGCAGCAAGGCTTTGTCGATTCTATTCTCTCCGGGCGATAATAGTCTGTTCTAAACCTCGCGTCTGCACAGCAGAAGCACTCATGCCACCTAGTAAGTGATTATGCCCATAGTGGAGAGGACGCCTCGGGGTGGAAGGGAACAGCTGAGCTAACAGTGACGGTCACGGACAAAGCCAGCCCAGGAGAGCAGGGCATGGGCGTCCTGAGAACACCTGTGTTGGGAACAAGTTTTAAGATCGAGGTAAGAGCCTGGATAGGGAACACCAGCACGCGCAGTCTCCTGTCCCAGCAGGGAAGTGAACAGAAATGTCCATTCTGGGCAAAATCATTTGCTCTCTTAGCTGGTGGTGTCGCTTCCCTCCGGGTGAAGTTAGCACGATACATGTGTAATTAAAAACCGTCCACCAAGTGTAGAACGTTAAACTGGTCTGACAACTCCACCAATTCCTAAAGGCAAATTGCCTGGGAATGGCTGTGGTGAGCTCATGCTTCCATGTACACATGCAGTCCCGCTGGCTTGATCCACCCACGAGCAATTGAAAGCATTTCCCTTCGCCCTCGTGGGATGACTGAACTTGGAGTCTGGAGAGACATGGGGGCCAGCCCCCGACACGAGGGGAGTGGAGCAGCCTCCTGGGTGCAACGGGCATCGTGCATGCAGCCTGGCCAATGGGCACTTGAGCTGGGCAGCAGGTCACAGGAAGAAGGAGCCCAGGGACACGGCAAGACCTAAATTAATGGCAAAGGCCATAAACCGAACCGTGTGGTCTTGAGACCAGACGGTGACATCAGCTTGTCTGGGAGGGAGTGACTCCAGGCGAGCCACGTGACCTCTTGGTGCCTCTCTTTTCTCGTCTGTGAAATGGAGATGCCCCAATAGCACCTGTTGATGGGTTTGCAATGAGACGAAATATGTAGATATGCACATGAGCTGATCTGTGGAACGTGCTGTGTGAATTTTGGCTGTTTTCTAACAAAAGCTCTGAGGAACATTGACCAAGGGCATGAGGGGCCGCATCGCATCTCTCGAAAATATATACCTAACCCTCACCCCTAGTACCTGTGAATGTGATTTACCTGGAGCAGGTGAGCCCTTAATCCAATGTATTATGTAGGCTCCACCAGACGGTGGAGCGTGTCCTCTCCAGATGCTTGAGATCAGAAGCGTTCTGGATTTAGGATTTGCTCATACACCTCATGAGATACCTTGGTGTTGGGCCCCAAGTCTAAACATCAAATATATGCATGCGTTCTGCATACCTTATGCACATGGTTCAGAGGTAACTGCATGCAATATTGTTAATATGCGACCCGTCACATTAGGTCAGATATGAGGATATGAACTGTCCCCTGTAGTGTCACATTGGTGCTTAGAAAGTTTCAGATTTTTTAAATATTTTGTATTTCAGATTTTCAGATTAGGTATGTTCAATCTGTGTATGCGTGTCTTTGGACGTATATTTATATACACATATGGGGGGTATTATGGGAATTGGTACACGCCTTATGGAGGCTGAGAAGACCTATTAGTTGCTATCTCGAGCTGGGATCCAGGAAAGCAGGTATGTGATTCCGTCCAAGCCCAAAGGCCCAAGAAGCCATGTTCGAGGGCAGGAGCAGATGGATATCCCAGCTCCAAGAGAGAGAACTCTCCCTTCCTCCGCCTTTTTCCTCTTTTTGGATCCTCAATGGACTGGATGACGCCCACCATCTTCTTAGTCCACTGATTAAACTTGCTACTCTGTTACAGCTGCCCCGGAAATCGAAGACATCTCAAAACTTCAGGAAAGAAGGAGGAAAACGTGGGTTGACAGCAGGAGAAAACGTCTGCGACACAAAAACTGCCCTCCGGTGTTCAAAAAAGACAAGCGGAAACCAACCTAAACAAAACAAAGCATATTCTGTACTTGAAAACTTACCACTATGTCGTTGACTGACAGTAAATACGCAACAGAATTCTGGCAAGCCATGCTCTTTAGACATAATTAAAAGCATGTCTTACACCCCTCAAGAAAAAATAAAGAAATCAAGTGCAAAAAGGTATAGCTGAGACAGCTAGGGCCTTAGAGCTGTAGACTGGACATCAGATACACTGAAAAGCACACCCTTCGTTGTGTGAAGCGTGATAATGTCACCGGGAGAGAATATTCATTGTCTAAAGGTGCGTCGTGAAGGAAGTAGAAATGGAATGAAACCTGACGAGAACTGCATGAAGACAATTCCATAAGAAAAAGAAAGAAAAGTGGTAAAACCTTGAATCGGCTGAAAGTTGGTGATGGTCCATGAGAGTGTGTTAACACCGCTCTCTCTGCTTCAGAGCACTCATGAAAGTGTTTCCTGGACACCATGCGGTCACTGCATGCTGTGGCTACAAGATACCATGACCGAGAATAAACATATTCGCTCAACTACCCTTGTTCTTAAAACGTCTTCATGGATTCTCTCCGTGTTCTTTTCGTCTTCTCAGATGCATGACTGCAAATAGCGAAACTGCTCTCTCTTCCTCACCACATCAAAGCCACCCGATCTGGAATTATGTTAATGCGTTTGCCCAAGTGCCCAGGACATTTGCAAGCCCCCGCTGCGAGAGCGCCTCTAAATATTAGCAAAACGCTAGGTGGCAACACCACACACATCGAGGGTGTTGAAAGTGTGTTGATAGTCGGCTTGTGTGCAACGGGCTGGCTCGGGTGAAAGATGTTCCAGGGCTTTTTTTTAACTTAATTCGTATTTTATTCAGAACTCACAGGAAGACGGCAATGTCATGCAAATCCCAGAACACTGCAGTCGTTCTGAATGCCCCGTTATTCTGGCGATATTAAAAAGAAAGCAGCAATGCTAGTTTCACATGCAGCTCTGAGCAGAGCCCACATTTGGAGGAAGGACACGCGATGTCCTTCCTGATGTGGCCAAACAGCTTGTAGGCCAAGCAGGGGCCGGGGGCTTGGCACAAACCCCTGGTTCGTTCAGGTCTGGGTGTTTCTAATGGCTCTGAAAGAAAAGGAAGTAGATTTTGCTTTATTTAAAATTAAAGGCGTTTCTTGGTAATACATTTTTACTTGAGAACTCAGTAGGGTTTCTCTTGAAAAAAAACATATGAAACAGTTGGAATAGGTTGTTTGTTTTATACTATTGAAACGAGGATTTCCCGTGTTGTCTGTGAGTTATAATTAAAGCAATGCAAACTCAGTCGTGGAGAAGAAAAGTATACATATACATACACACCACTCCCTGTATACAGGGCAGAGGGTACCAGCAAAAATGTATACACATTTTGTTTTTTGGGTTTTTTTGAGTTGGAGTCTCACTCTGTCACCAAGGCTGAAGTGCAGTGGCATGCTAATGGCCACCGCAGCCTCCATCTGCTGGGCTCAGGCAATCATTCTGCCTCAGCCTTCCAAGTGGCTGGAACCACAGATGCACGCCACCAAACCTGGCTAATTTTTTGATTTAATGTAGAGACAAGGTCCTGCCAAGTGTTGGTCTCGAACCTGTGGGCTCAGGCAATCCTCTCACCTCTGCCTCCCAAAGTGCTGGGATTACAGGCGTGAGCCACCATGTCCAGCTATGTATACACATTTTAAGTGATGTTATCTATGTATTACTTTTCAAAGCTGAACTGAATTACAGTAGCAATGCGTAGTATGACATTCGCTCAACCATACTTTCACCATTTTCTTTGACTGTCCTGTTTGTCTCATGGTGAGGCTGGCATTCACTTGATTAACGTCATCTTTTGAAGGAACATCAGACTGGAAACGTGTATACAATTTTTTTGGCACCCCATACATATTTCCCTGTGTTCCACAGAAAGCCATAGCTAACAAGTTAGGTGGTTTCTGAATGTAATTTTTGTAGCCAAATGTCTGGGCTCTATCTAAATTTGGAAGAAACATGAAAACCCTGTCCCGGTATCCACATAAACATGTTGGTGTAACTGGATGCGTGAGACTGCAGACCCCAGGAAATGATGGCCAGGCCCACTGGCTTCCGTGGGGGCCACCCTCTCATCTGGAGCCCCATCTGGCACAACACCTGTCTCTGTGCGCAAGGAAAGCCATAGATACAAACACACGCACTGTAAAATTGTGGTGGAAATGGTTTTAGAGTTGAGTTTCCAAGACCCCTTGCCAATCAGCAGTGAGTCACGTGCAGGACTTGAGGCGTCACTCATTGAGTTCTAGATACCTGAGGCTACACCCACTAGAGCATGGGCCCCGAGGCATCGCTTCTAGTAAGTTCCTCCCTGAAAATGGTTGGAAGTGGTTCTTTCAGCAGCGAAAGCACACACCCAGTCGGTTTCTTATTTCATAAAGCTAGAAAATGAAACGGAAGTGTTGAAGACCCCTTTCTTTTGTGAATCTGTTCTTCTGGCACTACGGATTTTTGAAACTTTGACCGTTTATCATTGGGACAACTTTTATAACAGGCACAATATGTTTAAAGCCCAGTGGCAAATGCTGTTGAATTATCAGACAACGTCTAGGTGGGATTCACGGGCTCCGGCCCTGAGCAAAACACGCCTCATCTCTCTCCTTACACTTGTGCAAGGACAGGAGAGCAATGGCCTGACCCAACGGCTGTCCTGACCCCTTAAGCCGTGGACCCCAGAACTCTCCTCGTGGTGCAAGGATCAGGTCCAGGAGACAAGGCCAGGCCCCCGCAACAGATTAAGTCATAGGAGTCGCAGTAATCTAGACAGCAAGACAGAAAGTCACACGGCTGTTGAAACAAAGTGACGATCGCACCGAAGGCTTCCCGAACACGTGCCTGCCACACAATGAGCTCTCCTGCTGAAAACACCACCATGCCATGCGCAGGTCACTCAAACCTGCATGTGACATTCACGTTAAACATGAATCACTGGGCATGTTCAATGAATTGCACCTCATAATTATCTAACCGGCAATGAAGCCTCCCTTTCGTTGACCCGGGCAGGTCATAGGAAGCGTTGTTACCTGAAATGACAGCACACATTAGAAATACAAAGCCATCAGGCTGGGTGTGAGGGCTCATACCTGCAATCCCAGGACTTTGGGAGACTGAGGCAGGAGGATTGCTTGAGGTCAAGAGCTTGAGACCAGCCAGGGCAACATAGCAAAACGCCATCTTTACACAAATAAAAAAGTTGGCCAGTCATGGTGGTGCCTGTAGTCCCATCTACTCAGAAGGCTGAGGCAGAAGGATTACTTGAGCCCAGGAGTCCAAGGCTGCAGTGAGCTATGATCACCCCACTGCACTCTAGCCTGGGAGGCAGAGACACTGTCTCAAAGAGAAAGAAAGAAAGAAAGAAAGAAAGAAAGAAAGAAAGGAAGGAAGGAAGGAAGGAAGGAAGGAAGGAAGGAAGGAAGGAAGGAAAGAAAATTTTTAATTTTTTAAAAAAAGAAAGGACCCCCATGGGATGTACGTAGGTTGGCGGTCATCACTGACATGACCGAGAGCTCTCCGATCGCCCAGCGTACTCCAGTTCTTTCTGGAAGGATCATCGGTCCACACCCGTCCACACCGGGAGTGAGTGTGTCAGCAGACACAGGAGTCAGGCTGTGAATCACAACGGGGCCTGGCTGCTGTTTCATAAATTTCTAGTAAATAAAAATAAAATGTAAAGTCTGACTCACACTTTTATGGACTCTTAAGAGCTCTCTGCTTTACAGTTTTGCTCTCAGCAGTGCGTGAGCGTGTGAGAGAGAGAGAAAACGGGTCGGGGACAGAGATGAATGGCTCTCGGGAAGACCAAGGCCTTCTCCTAGCTGGCGAGTGCAGGCGCGCACTCATCACTCATCTCAAACACCTTCTAATCGCCTGATTGAATGGGAGGGTGATTTTTATGATGTCAGTTAAATGGAAATTAGGGTGATTTCTGAAACTCTAACATATGGCCCTACTGATGACTTTTCCCCACAAATTTTTCAGGTGGTCATAATCGACATGGAAGTAAGAGTCTACAGGGGGAGACGCTGGGGTATTCACACCCTCTGCCCCCCAGGCTCCTGAGAGGACGATAAAAACCAAATTTCCTAAAGACAAAGGAAAATTTGAGGCCAGTAGAAAATTAATGGCCGTGAAAAAAACACCTTGAGAAAAAAAGTCCCTGCAAGTGACTTTCTGAACAATGACTTTACGCCAGAAGTGAAAAAAGGAAGTAGAGATTTTTGATAAGGCTGGAGACAGCGAGGTTGCATGACTTCCTAAAGGAGGTTTGCAAGGCGGTGGGTACAAATAGCAACATAAAAAGGGCCTTAATTGGGGTCAGAGAACCTTCCAGAACATCCCCACTGACGATGTATGCAGCAAAACCTTACTTAATAATCTTTGCGATTGGTTTTGGGTCTTAAAACATCTATCTTTAATTATAAAAGAACCGCATGCTCACTGAAGAAAATTTGAAAATTCACAAAACTGTAAAATGAAAGATACTAATCATTCAAACCCCAAGGCCCGGAGATAATGGCGATTCAACAGCTATTACCGTTTTGGTATCTTCTAGTCCTAGTTTTTTCTATCGTATTCATATTCCAACAAATCCTGAAAATGTATGAATATTCACAGTATATCCCACCCACGTCCGTACCACGTTCTAGCAACTGTATTTTAATCCCCCTTTTCCTCCATCGGAATCCTTAGGTCGAATCCCACACATTCGCTCTGTTAACAAAGCATCAGGACACACATCGATTAAGATGGAAGCGCTGTTCCTTAAAGTGAGAGGCCATTTCGGAGCTGTTGGCTGGACGCCACCGTGGTGGGACTCGTGGGACTTCCCGGGGCTCTTGGGGAAAGCAGGTTGGGACCCCCGAAAGCGCGTCTTCACAGGGCGTTTGAGACACTTGCCCACTCTCACACGGCACGTGGGCAGGGGTCTTAACATGTCCCCTATGACCCTTGCCCAGCATCTGCAGGAAGAAACAGGCCTTCTGAGGGACAGGCGAAAGGTAACGCAGTGTGGGCTGGGGGTCATCACCGTCGTCCTGCCTTGAGACCCAGACGCCCTCGCAGGGGGCATCTGCAGACGGGGTGCTGGCGTGGAGACGCGGGCGCAGGCGCACCCCTCTGCCACCACGTGTGTCCTGAAGCCGCCCAGGGCACAGACTCCTCACTCCAAAAGGGGTTTCCCGCCCGCCTCCCAGGGTGACTGTGGAGTGCAGGAGGTGGCGTTTAGGGGGGCTCAGGGCAGTGCCGGATTCAGAAAGTGTGCCAGCCGCAGCTGCTGTTGCCATCAGGGTCCTTAACAATACACGCTGACATGTTCCATGCCACCACGTGCTGCAGCCGTCCTAAGAATGTGGTTATTAAGGATATGGTGCTAGGCGGGCTCGGTGGCTCAGCCTGTAATCCCACGCTTTGGAAGGCCGAGGTGAGTGGATTGCCTGAGCCCGTGGGTTCGAGACCCGCCTGGGCAACTTGGCGAGACCTCGTCTCTACAATAAATCAAAAAATCAACCAGGCATGGTAGCACGTGCCTGTAGTTCCAGCTACATGGAAGGCGGAGGTGGAAGGATCACCGCAGCCCAGCAGGTCGAGGCTGCGGGGGCCGGGAGCGGCCACTGCACTCCAGTCTGGGTGACAGAGTGAGACTCCAACTCAAAAAAAAAAAGAATATGGCACTTACCAATAATATCGTTGCTGTGGCCGGGCGCGGTGGCTCCTACCTGTCATCCCAACACTTTGGGAGGCCGAGGTGGGAGGATTGCTTGAGCCCAGGAGTTCAAGACCAGTCAGGGCAACATAGCGAGACCTCATCTAGACAGAAAATTTAAAAATCAACTGGACATTTTGGCATGTGCCTGTAGTCCCTTCTCCTTGGGAGGCTGAGGTGGGAGGCTCTCCTGAGCCCAGGCGGTCGAAGCTGTGACAAGCCTTGATGCTGCCACTGCACTCCATCCCTACATGTAATGGGAGCCAGGAGTTCGAGACCAGCTTGGGCAGCCTAACAAGACCTTGTCTCTACCAAAAAAGAAATCAAAAAATGATATATATTGCATATTATTAAATATTTATTTATTATACATAGTTGTAAGAATATAGTAATAAAAGGTGGTTGTTAACATAGTTATAATAATATTGCTATTAACTATATATAACATAATTGTATCATCACAATAATATCAATAACATACTGTACTATAGAGTATACTATATTGATAGCATCATATGCGGGAAGCAAAATGTCTTTTACATTCTAACAACTTGATCAGACCTGTTTATTTTCATGTGTGTGTACATATGTGTACACATGTATATCTCTCTATATGTGATACATGTGTGTATGTGTGTGAGAAGACTGTGTGTGCTTATAAAATAGATTCTTTGGGAGAAAGCTAGCTTTGAAAGAACATGAGAGTAATGTTTAACTCAAAAGACAAGGCGATGATTTGGGAGCTGTAATTGTGGGTTTCATTTTAATGCTGACTGTAAGTCAATATCAGGGAAAAAATTCAGGAAGCATCTCACAGAGTTTTAGGCCCAAATGGCCTTCGAATAAGAGATTATAGGTGATTTATTTATTCTGGTCATTCTGAATTTTAAAAAGAGAGAGATCGCAGATGATGTTTTAGAGCAAAGTGAGAATCAGAGGGAACAAATTTTATTGACAGAAAACTATCAAGCTCGAGACAGAGAAGTGGGGCTCTGTCTTAGAGAGTTGGGCCGCTGTCCCAGCAGAGGCCTGGAGTCCCAGCTTTGCCGATGGGCCACTGTCATGGCTCCAGTCCCAAGCTCTGGGACCCCTCCGGAAAGAAGGTGGAAACTCAGGAGATGGAACGCCACTGCGACACCCAGACCGCGCCGGGACTCGACATGTGTCAGCTGTCACCTCAAGTCACCTTCATGCATTGAGGAACTCAGAGGAAGAGGATGGTAACTATGATGTCATCAGAGAAAGATCTGTGGGTGGGGATGCCCAGGTCCCCTGCTCCCAAGCCTGCTGTCTACACCCCACTGGGAGGCCTGGAGCCTGCCCTCCATACTCCGCCAGGGTCTCCATCCCAGGAAGGGAACCATCTCAGCTCTCTATCTCTAAGTGAGTTTTTAAAACTCCTGTAAAAGAAAAATAAAACACCACTTACACGAGTGCCTCATAATAAATCTAAATGCTTTGCTAATTGCCTGTCACCACTACAAATAGTATTTGCTTTTCAGGGAGCTGTTTTTAAAGGCCCTGGAAATAAATCAGAACTTTTAATTCCTTTGAAGACAGGCTGAGAAAAACGGGGGGAGTTCGGGGGAAAAACCTCAGGATAACAGAATCGGCTTGAGTGTTGTCTGAAGGGCGTTTCTGGGCACCGTGGGCTGGAAACAGTCGCCAGCGGCTAATGGCGTGTTTTCTCTCCACGCCTGGAACCTCCGTGGTCAAAGCAGCCCCTGGTCAGTCAGTTCCCACAGGACGAGGAGTCAGGCCTCTCCACCTTCCTGGCGAGGCGAGGACGTCGGGAGGGGTGTGGCACCGCCGGCCACCAGAATGATGCTAGATCCTGTCTGTGGCTTGGTGACACTTGTTTTTATTTCTGGAGGGTAAGATTTAACATAATATCGAATTATTGCACCCATGATACAGTACTCTCCGAAACTGCTTCTTAAATTCCTCCAGCCAACAAACAAACCCAGACAGGGCCTTTCAGAATACACGCGACCCACAGGGACAGCCGGAGTCTCCAAAGCACGGCTGTGTCCAATAATGTGTTTAAACATTCTC
Organism: Tarsius wallacei; assembly: GCA_963574415.1. NCBI lineage: Eukaryota > Metazoa > Chordata > Mammalia > Primates > Tarsiidae > Tarsius > Tarsius wallacei. Next base: position 2,690 of record CAUYQG010247860.1, on the reverse strand, counting down.
ACGCAGAACTTTAATTCCTCGGCTGACGATAATTATCAGAACAAAGTCACTGTGACAGAATTTACCTTCAGGTTTCAATAAGACAAATGTCAAACAGAGATTTAAAATTTAGGATTAAAAAAGCTGACACAGGCCAGGCCCAGTGGCTCACGCCTGTAATCCCGGCACTTTGGGAGGCCGCGATGGGAGCCCAGGAGTTCGAGACCAGCCCATGCAACAGGCGAGAGCCCTCATCTCTACAAAAAAAATCAACAAATAAGGTGGCACATGCCTGTAGTCCCAGCTACTTGGAAAGCTGAGGTCAGAGAATCACCTGAGCCCAAGAAGTCAAGGCTGCCGTGAGCCGTGATCATGCCACCACACTCCAGCCTCAGTGACAAAGTGAGACTCTTACTCAAAATTTAAAAATCTAAGGTAAATGACTGAGTCATGAACGAGCAGAGCACAGAGGATTCCAGGGCAGGGAAACGGCTCTGTCTGACACTGTCATGGTGGATACATGTCCTCATGCTTTTGTCCAATACCAAGAGTGACCCTCACGTGAACTGTGGGCCCTGGGACAACCAAGTGTCACTGCAGGTGATGGATCCCCCGTGCTGGGGGTATTAGGAGCATCAGGGAAGGCCGTAACTGCGGGGGCAGTAGGAAGCCCTCTGTCCATTCTGATTAATTTCGCTGTGAACCTAACACTGGTCTAAAAAGTAAAAGAGGACGCCCTCCCCAGCCGAGACAGAGCTTAGGGAGACGGAATACCACAGGGGACTGCGGTCACCCTCAGAGTGGCGGTCGGCACGCAGGCCCCTTGCTGTCCCAGAGCGACCCCAGGGCCACCCACGCCATGACCGACCCCCCGTGGCCCTCCCACCGCTGCCCGGGAGAGTCGCCCACAGTCCTCGTCTGGCTGGAAGAGTCTTCTGGGGCCGCAGGGTGAGCAGCAAAGTCGCCCCCCGCCGACCTGCGGGTCCACGGATGCATGGGTGCCTCGTGGCAGAAAAGTGGGATGCAGAGTTAAAGTTGGTCGAAGCCGCACCTCTGAAGGAAGCAGGAGAGAAGACTCTGGGTATCAGTCTATCCAGGTGCATCTGCATCCTTCCATTCTTTGTTCCTTCTTTTCTCTTTTTTTTGGGGTCTCACTCTATCACCCCACCTGGAGTGCAGTGGCACAATCATAGCCCACCACAACCTTGACCTCCTGGGTTCAAGCCGTCCTCCTGCCTCAGCCTCCCAAGTAGCTGGGACTACAGGCCCCCACCACCACACTCAGCTAATGTTTTTAGATAGTTTGTAGAGACACAGTCCCGCTATGTTGCCTAGGCTGGTCTCAAACTCCCGGGCTCAAGTGGCCCTCCCACCCCGGTCTCCCAAAGTGCTGGGATCACAGGCGTGAGCCACCGCACCCGGCCCTTTCTTTCCATTTCTTTATTAACAAAGTCGAAGTTGTCCCGCAAAGTGTCATGGAAGGACAACCAGGTTTAAGACCGTAATTATTTGTAAGGCGATGTCAGTAATAAAAGTGAGATGATCTTCCACCCTGCCGTGCACTTACACAGAGGGTTTTCTGGCAGCATTGCATTAAATCCTCATAACCGCCTATCCTGTAAACGTTATTACATCCCTGCTTCACACACGAGGACTGAGGCTCAGAAAACCCAGTGAAGCGGCCACAGTCTCCCTAGGGGGCCTGGGCCTTGACTCCCGGGGTCTTCCTTTGTGCCCCTCCCTCCCCTAGCAGCTTCCCTCAACTGTTAAAACCCAATCCCCCCTCCCCTGACAGTTTCCCACTACTGCCAATCGCTTTCTTATAGTATTAGAATCGTTCAAGGTCCGCTTATGAGTGAGAACATATGGTACTCTGTTCTTTGTTTCTGTGATAAATCACTGAGTATGATCGACTCCAAATCCATCCAAGTTGCTGCAAAGTCCTTCTTTATGACTGCATTTATATTTGTCCTTCTTTATGGCTGTATAATATTCCATTGTGTGTATGTACCGCATTTATTTTATCCAGTCTAGCTTCAAAGGGGAACACGGTTGGTTCCATGTTTTTGCTATTGTGAATAGAGCTGCAACAAACATATGTGTGCAGGTATCTTTTTTGTAGAATAATTTGATGCATGACCTATTATTAATGCATTCTCAGCCAGGGTCTGGGTCACGTTGGCTGCGACGTGGTTGCTTAGTCTTGGGATCTGCTAAGTGCGGTAGTTCAGTCGTAGTTCGATCTAAATCCACTGTGGAGATGAACAAAGTCACCGAGCTATCCCACCTCAAGGATTCCTTCAGTCACACAGTGTAGACAAGCAAAGCAAAACAGTAATTCGTGTGTACAAACAGTTGGGGCTCCTAGGCCTAGAGACTGTTTCTAGAATTAATTTTACTTATTTAATTATTTATTTATTTGAGTCGGAGTCTCACCCTGTCACCCAGACTGGAGTGGAGTGGCCGCTCCCGGCCACCGCAGCCTTGACCTGCTGGACTCCGGCGATCCTTCCGCCTCTGCCTTCCAAGTAGCTGGAACTACAGGCGCGCGCTACCACGCCCGGCTAATTTTTTTTTTTTGATTTATTGTAGAGATGAGGTCTCGCTTGCCCAGGCGGGTCTCGAACCCACGGGCTCAGGCAATCCACTCACCTCAGCCTTCCAAGGCGCGGGATTACAGGCTGAGCCACCGAGCCTGGCTAGAATTAATT
>CAUYQG010247850.1:0-17781 GCA_963574415.1 Tarsius wallacei | reverse complement strand
TACAATAAATCAAAAAATCAGCCGGGCATGGTAGCACGTGCCTGTAATTCTGGCTACTCAGGAGGCTGAGGCGGAAGGATCGCCGGAGCCCAGCGGGTCGAGGCTGCGGTGGCCGGGAGCGGCCACTTCACTCCAGTCTGGGCGACAGAGCGAGACTCCAACTCAAAAAAAAAAAAAAAGTGGGCAAAAGACATGAATAGACACTTCTCAAAAGAAGATATACAGGCTCAGTGGCTCAGCCTGTAATCCCAGCACTTTGGGAGCCCAAGGCAAGTGGATTGCCCAAGCCTGCAGGTTCAAGACCAGCCCGGGCAACTTGGCGAGACCTCATCTCTACAATAAATCAAAAATTAGTTGGGCATGGTATTGCATACCTGTAGTTCCAGTTACCTGGAAGGCTGAGGCGGAAGGATCGCTGGAGCCCAGCAGGTCAGTGCTGGGGTAGCCGTGAACATGCTACTGCACTCCAGCCTGGGCGACGGAGTGAAACTCCTACTCAAAAGAAAAAAAAAAAGATATACGGGCAGCCAACAGACACATGAAAATGTGCTCAGCCTCACTAATCATCAGAGAAATGCAAACCAAAACCACACTGAGATACTACCTAACCCCAGTAGGAATGGCCATTATTAATAAAACAAATAACAGCAGATGGCAAGGATGCAGAGAAAAAGGAAAGCTTCTACACTGCTGCTGGGAACGCAAACTAGTGCAACCTCTTTGGAAAACAGTGTGGTGATTTCTAAGAGAACTAGACATCGACCCAGCAATCCTCCTACTGGGAATATAACAAGAGGAACTCAAATTATTCTACAAAAAATATACCAGCATACACATGTTTATTGCAGCACTTGTCACAGTAGCAAGAACGTGGAACCAACTGTGCTGCCTATCGAAACTGAACTGGATAAAAAAATTGTGGGCTGGGCTTGGTGGCTCAGCCTGTCTTCCCAGCATTTTGGGAGGCTGATGCAATTGTATTGCCTGAGCCCGTGGGTTCGAGACCAGCCCAGGCAACTTGGCGAGACCTCGTATCTACAATTTAAAAAATAAATAGCCGGGCGTGGTAGCGTGCGCCTGTAGTTCCGGCTACTTGGAAGGCTTAGGCGGAAGGATTGCCAGAGCCCAGCAGGTCGACGCTGGGGTGGCTGTGAGCGTGCCACTGCACTCCAGCCTGGGCCATGAAGTGAGACTTCAACTCAGAAAAAAAATTATGGTACATACACACAATGGAATATTATGTAGCCATAAGGAAGGTCAAACATACGGATTTTGCGATGACTTGGATGAATTTAGAGTCTATCATACAGTGACCTATCACAAAAATAAAGAACAGAGTACCACATGTTCTTACTCATAAGTGGACTCTGAACATTTACCATAATACTATATGAAAGGGATTGGCAGTAGCTGTGATGCAGGTGGGGGGGACACAACATCAATAAGGGTACCTGATCTCAAACCAGGCAAAGTGGGGACCAAAGGGAGCCCCAAACTTTACCTGTACGATGACCACTTGTATACCTAACCCTGAATCGTACCCCATATCTTTAAAATAAAATAAAATAATTTTTTTTAAAAGTAGGTTGGATAAAGAAAATGTGGTACATATCCATAATGGAATGCTATGCAGCCGTAAAGAAGAACAAAATCATGCCCTTTGCAGCAAGATGAATGCAGCTGGAATTCTAAGCAAGCTATGACTGAAACAAAAACTGAATACCACATGTTGTCAATCATAAATGGGTGCTAAACATTGGGCATATGGGCACAAAGGTGGGAGCAACAGATGCTGGGCACTGCTTGTGGGGGAGATAAGGGGCACACATCCACAGTGGGTCCACTATGGGGAGAGGAGAGAGGGCTCACTAGAAGCCCAAACCTCACCTTAATGCAATTTATTATGTAGCAGATCTCTACATGTACCCCACAACTCTAAAATAATTTTTTAAAAAGAAATATAGACAATATAGAGAAACTTTAAAAGAAGAAAGTGAAGGTCGTGCATAATCTCACCACCCGGAAGGAGTGATCACTAAAATTTTGGAATATGAAGTTTCAAGAATTTTTCTATACTTGCTCATCTAGAAAAACACATAGATATTCATATATGTGAGCTTTCAAAAAGTTAAGAGAATACTTTCTGTGATGTTTCATAGCTTTTTTTCATTTGGACATTTCTTTAACTGGGCTCGGTAGCTCACTGCGCCACTGAATTCCAGCACTTTGGAAGGTTGAGGTAGGAAGGCTGCTTGAGCCCAGGAGTTTGAAACCAACCTAGGCAATATAGCGAGACCTTGTTTCTACCAAAAAAAAAATTTTTTTTTAATTAGCTTGGTGAGATGGCATGCATGCTTGTAGTCCCAGCTATTCAGGAAGCCCAGGAAATCAAAGCTGTGGTGAGCCATGATCATGCCACTGTACTCTAGCCTGGGTGACAGAGTTAGATCTCTACTCAAACAAATAAATAATCTTGGTAAAATACATATGACATAAAATTTGCCATTTTAACTATTTTGAAGTGGTTACATTTAAACTTACAGTTCAGTGGCATTAATTACATTTACTGTCTACTTTCAAAACTTTTTATCACTTCAAACAGAAACTTTATAATTAACAGATTATAAATTGCCTTCTTTCTATTTTTCCCCACCTCTTAGTAACTTTTAGTTTACTTTCTGACTCTGTGAATTTGCCTATTCTATATATTTTATATAAGTAGAATTGTACCATATTATCCTTTTAGGTCTCGCTTATTCAATTAGCATAATGTTTTCAAGGTTTATCCATTGTAGGATGTATCAGAACTTCGTTCCTTTTTTTTTTTTTTTTTTTTTGAGTTGGAGTCTCACTCCTTTGCCTAGGCTGGAGTATAGTGACACACTCACATCGACCTGCTGGGCTCCGGCGATCCTTCTGCCTCAGCCTTCCAAGTTGCCGTAACCACAGGCGTGTGCTACCACGCCCGGCTAGTTTTTTATTGATTGATTGATTAATTGATTGATTGAGTTGGAGTCTCACTCTGTCACCCAGACTGGAGTGCAGTGGCACACTCCCGGCCACCGCAGCCTCGACCTGCTGGGCCCCAGCAATCCTTCCGCCTCAGCCTTCCAAGTAGCTGGAACTACAGGTGCGCGCTATCACGCCCGGCTAATTTTTTGATTTATTGTAGAGATGAGGTCTCACCAAGTTGTCCAGGTGGGTCTTGAACCCTCAGGCTCAGGCAATTCACTCACCTCAGCCTCCCAAAGCGCGAGATTACAGGCTGAGCCACCGAGCCCAGCTAGTTTTTTATTTATTGTAGAGATTAGGTCTCGCCAAGTTGCCCAGGCTGGTCTCGAACCCATGGGCTCAGGCAGTGCACTCGCCTCAGCCTCCCAAAGTGCTGGGATGACAGGCTGAGACACCGAGCCTGGCTTTTTTTCCTTTTTTTTTTTTTGAGTCAGAGTCTCACTCTGTTACCCAGGCTGGAGTGCTGTGGCAATCTCATGGCCTCCCCGGCATCGACCTGCTGGGCTCAGGCGATCCTTCCACTTTAGCCTTCCAAGTAGCTGGAACTACAGTCATGTGCTACCAAACCCGACTAATTTATTTTTTATTGTAGAGATGAGGTCTCATCAAGTTGCCCAGGCTGGTCTTGAATTCCTGGGCTCAGGCAATCCTCTCACCTTGGCCTCCCAAAGTGCTGGGATTACCACTTGAAACACTGCACCTGGCCAGAACTTCGTTCCTTTTTATGGCTCAATATTCTGTTGTATGAATATACCACATTTAGTGTATCCATTCATCTGTGGATGGACACATGGGTTATTTCCCCCCTTTGGCTATTGTGAATAATGCTTCTATGAACAGTAGCATCTGCTGGAGTCTCTGTTTTCAGTGGTTTTAATATAACTAGGAGTAGAATTCCTGGGTCCTATGGTAATTCTGTGTTTAACTTTTCTAGGAACTGGTTTTTTTGTTTTTAAAAAAACGTAATAAATAGTGGAATCTTTCTAAGTTTATAAAAATAGATCTATATCAATTCCCATTGTGTGAATAAGGCATGCCGTAATTGTTGGATATCCTTGTACAAATGTCTTTGTGTACTTTTGTGATTATTTCTTTATGATAAATTTTCAGAAATGGTATTGCTGGGTCCAAGAGCTTCTTCACTTATAATTTTTGATACATATCACTAGATTGCTTTTCACAAAGGTTGTATTATAATCCCACCAACTATGTATAAGAGTTCCTGTCTCCTCTGACCTTTTTAATACTTTGTTTTACCAGCTTCAGTTTGCATTTTGATTTCATTAAATATATTTTTGCTTATCAGCTATATTTCTTTTGTTGTAGTTTATATTTTCCCATTTGCAATTAAACATGCTTAAGTCCTTCCCATTTAAAAGAGTAAACAAACAACAAAAAGCCTTTCTTTGATCCCACATTCATTTCTAAATACCCCACATGTCTTCTCTGTAGAGCCAAGTTTCTTGTAAGAGTGGTCTACACTCTTACTTTTTTGCTTTTATTTTTCCCATTCATTCTTCACTATGGGCAATCTGACTTTGCCCTCTACTCCATCCTAGACACTGTTCAGCCTCTTTGAAGCATTTGATACTGTCTCCTTCTTGGATACTCTTTTCCCTTTTCCTGGTTATATTACACTCATTTGACATTCCCCCCACCTCTCAGGCTGCTTTTTTTGTGGCAATAATTGTAATAGCCATTATTCCCATTAATTGAACAATTATGTGCTATATGCTTTATATCCATCATTTAATCATCACAACATTTTTTTGCTCACAGATTTTAATATTGTTGTAGGCAGCCTCTAAGATGGTCCTAGTACACCTCCTGTTTTTCATGCTCTTTTGTAATTCCTCCACTTGAGTGTGAGCTGGATTTAGTGACTTGCTTTTAATGAATAGAATAAAACTGAAGTAATATGATGTCACTTCTGAGATTAGGGTATAAGAAGACTGGTTTCTGTTGGGAGCATGTGTGTTTGTGTCACTCCCCCACCCCACCCCACCCCACCACCATGTAAAGAAGTCCAGGCTATTTTGTGAAGAGAAGCCCTGGAGAATAAAAGGGCATATGGAAGAGAACTTAGGCACACCAGCCAAGGGGGGCACCACTTGGCAGTGCGTGAGTGAGACTTCTCAGAAGCAGATCCCCAGCCCTGGTTAAAGCCTCAGCTGATAGCGTCCTAGATCTTAGCTGGACCGGAACCTCCAGAGACCTGAGTCAGAATTACCAAGCTGACCCCACTCCTGGGTTCCTGACCTGCTGAAGTTATAGGGAAAAAAATCTGTTTTAAGTCATTATTAGGGTAATTTGTTATATAGCAACAGTTAACTGCTACAGACTACAAGTTTCCTTCTAGGATTTCCACAGCTAATAAATAATGAAACCAGGATTTGAACCCATATGTAATCCAGTGTCAAAGCTTCTGGTAACAACCATGCTATCTTTCTCAGTCTCCTTTGTAATATCTCCCTTGGAGATTTTCATCAGCATTTTTATCTGTTATCCTCTCAAAACACACTGTCTGTAAGCAATCTCATCAACTTGCATGTCTTTTTCTTATTATTTTTCCCCTAGAGACAGGGTCTTTCTAAGTTCATAAAAATAGATCTATATCAGTTTCCATTGTGCAGTGGCACAATCATAGCAAGCTGCAGTCTCGAACACCTGGGCTCAAGTTATTCTCCCATCTCAGCCTCCTGAGTAGCTGGGACTACAGGTGTACACCCTCGTGCCCAGCTAACTTTTTTTTAACCTTTTATAGAGATAAGGTCTTGTGTTGCCCAGGCTGGTCTTGAACTCCTGGCCTCAAGTGATCCTCTTGCCTCAGCCTCCCAAAGTGCTGGAATTATAGGAAAAAGCCACCTCGCCCAGCCCAATTTATCTTCAATTGTCATCTATCTGCCAATGATTTTCAAATCTACATTTCCAGGCCAGTTTTCTCTTTTAAGCTCTCATACATCTAAATGTTCATTAGACATCATCATGTTAATGCATTACTAACTCTTCAAACTCAGGAGATTCTCACTGAACTCAGAATATTTTCCTCCAAACCTGCGACTCCTGTTTTCTAGCTCAGTGAATGATGCCCACTAGTCATTGCTTCCTACTTTGAATTCTGGGAGTCAGTTTTGACTCACCCTCTCTTAGCCTCCACATCCAATCTTTCTTTGACCAAGCCTGTTGCTGTTAGCTCATAAATAATTCACAAATCTGTTCACAGCTCTTGTCTTGACCTCATCAGGACAGCCTCGGCTCTCTCCTGATGCATCTTCTGCCTCCTGTGTTTACCCTCCTTCAATTCAGTGTTTCTCAGACCTCAAGGTGCAACCTTCAGTGGTTCATAGAAATTAGTTTGGGGTTTGTGACCAGCATATGTTTAAAAATAGAACAAAATAAAGTGGTATGGAAAATACCAGAGTGTATTACAGAAAGTACTGTTTGGTGTATTGAGTTATAAAACATTTTTCTTATTGCTGGTTTCAGTTAATGAAGTTTGGAAAACATCATTTCATTCTTTCTACTGCAGCCAGGACGGCCTTTCCAGTCAGATCATGTTATTCATTCCTTGTTTAAAACTCTTCAATGACTTCCCAGTGTCTTCCTGGTAGAGCTGAAATTCCTTAACATGCTATATTAGGTCCTTGGTGAGAGAGGCCCAGCTCCCCCAAGCCTCATTTCTCTCCATTCCTCTCCCTATGTCTAAGCTGTAGCTGAGCGAAATCACTCATTGTTCCATGAGTAATCTTGCTTCTCTCAAGCATTTATATATGCCAGTGGTTGTTCTCCCTGCAGTGCCTCCTTGTCCCAATCTGTGGCCCCATATCTTACTTCAGGAATGTTTAGCTAGCGTCTTGTCCAAGATACCTTCCTTGCCTCCCTCAAGCAGGGACAGGACTGTTCCTGTATGTGCCCATAGGAAGCTGTATTTATCCCAATCAGAGCACTGACCACGTTTTATTAAAGTTGCCTGTTAGTTTTCTATCTTTGTACCAGATTTTAAGCTTTTAGGGGTCAGGGATTGTATTTTGTTCATCATTGTATCCCAAAGCCGAGTAGAAGGGAAAAAAAACATGTTGGATTGATTTGCTGTTTTAAGATACATAAAAATGCTATTTCATTGGGCACGGTGGTATGCACCTGTAGTCCCAGTACTTGGGAGGTTGAGGCAGGAGGATTGCTTGAGCCCAGGAGTTTAAGGCTGTGTTGTGCTATGATTGTGTATATGAACAGTCAGTGCATTCCAGGCTGGGACACAGAGCTAGACTCTGTCTCTTAAAAAAATACTGCTTAGTATTTTTTTAAAATACTACACTAATCCCAGCACTTTGGGAGGCTGAGGTGAGAGGATTGCCTGAGCCCAGGGGTTTGAGACCAGCCTAGATAACTTGGTAAGACCTTGTCTCTACAATAAATCAAAAAATAAGCCAGGCGTTGTAGTGCATGCCTGTAGTTCCAGCTACTTGGAAGGCTAAGGTGGAAGGATTGCCTAAGTCCAGCAGGTCGAGGCTGTGGTAGCCATGAGCGTGCCATCGCACTCTAGCCTGGGGAACAGAGTAAGACTCCAACTCAAAAAAATATTAAAAATACTGCTTAAAAGTTTGCCTGCCCAGGTCTACCTTGTTTTTAATAAAAGGGTGGTTCTTCTATTACATATGTGTGGTTTTATATAATAATATAGTATGCACGTTTAAAAATGTATAAAGGTCTCCATTTTGTTTAAATGCGATTATATAAAAAGAATGTAAAGCGATCTTGTCATGAAGAGTAGTATATTAAACTTAGTAAAAAAATCATTTGGCTTTCAATTAGAAACGGAATGGTTGAATTGAAAAACAGATTCTGCTGAGCGTGGTGGTTCAAGCCTGTAATCCCAGCACTTTGGGAGGCCAAGGCAAGAGGACTGCCTGAGCCTGTGGGCTCGAGACCACCCTGGGCAACACGGTGAGACCTCGTCTCTACAATAAATCAAAAAATTAGCTGGGTATGGTAGCTCACACTTGCAGTTCCAGCTACTTGGAAGGCTGAGGTGGAGCCTAGCAGATCGACACTGGGGCAGCCGTGAGCATGCCACTGCACTCTAGCCTGGGTGATGAAGTGAGACTCCAACTCAAAAAAAACAACAAAAATAAAAAAACCAGATTCTACTTTTATCAGCAAAGTTTGCTCAAATGTTTTATACTTTTTAACCATCCGTTTTTACATTAAATGAATGTTTTCCATGTTATACTAGAATGTTCCAGAAGTACATAATAAAAACAGTGAAATGTCAACTGAAAAATCAGAAAACACCATTATAGAGAAGTATATTGAGCAAGAAACAAGGGAAGAAAATATGGAGAGTTTTTGTTCAGAAACTGAATACAGAGAAAAAGAGGAAAAGAAAGAAGACTTATCTATAGATGAAATCATTATAGAAGGTAACCTTAAAATTACATTGATCTTTTCCAGTTTGGATATTGAATTTTTTCCCCCAAAATAAAGAATCTGCCTAAGTGCTATAAAAACTAAGCAACTATCAATGACAGTCTTTGCTTTGAGGATTTTGTAGTGTAGTTGGAGAAACACACACCTTTTCATTTGTCTACGTTAACAAAATAATCATCCCTCAAGCTATTCTTTTATTGTCAACATTTACAATCAATATTTTTTGGAAAACAACATTTCTGCCTCCTCTCCTTCACTGCTTTGCTGAGAATGTTCTTTGAGTCACCAATAACCTTCTGCTAACCAGTCCTAGAGCACTTTTCTTAATTCAGATGACCCACCTGTAACCATTAAAATAATTTACTAATTCTTCCATCTTGAAAAAGAGTTGTTTAAAGATGATACTGAAGGTGTTCAAACCTAGGCTGAACAACCACTTGGTGGAGATGTTGTAGAGAGAATGACTAGAATAAAATGTCCTTCAAAGACCTGCAATTTGTATTCTAGATTACTTTATACTAAAAATTTGAAATCTATGGTTAGAACATAGATGATAAAATTAATATCTTAAGCAGGTTCCTATGCATTTGCCCAAAAGTATTTCAGAATTTTAAAATATTCACAGGATAATGAATAAAAAAGTGATGATTGTCAGTCTTGAAGAAGCCAGCCAGCAATTTCTGGATATTGCTGAACTTGGGTAGTGGAAATTAGAGTGTAACCTGTTAGGATAAGTTAATTTTTATGAGCTATGTGCTTATATGGAATTGTACTGTCTGCCCTAAAGGAAGCAAATAGAGAAATAAACCACTTTCTTCTTCTTTTTTAAACAAAAAATGAAAATTTAGTATGAGTAGTATGTTAAATATATGCTTGTTATAATAAAGGGAATCCAGCCGGGCTTGGTGGCTCAGCCTGTAATCCCGCGCTTTGGGAGGCTGGGGTGAGTGGATTGCCAGAACCCACGAGTTCGAGACCCGCCTGGGCAACTTGGCGAGCCCTCATCTCTACAATAAATAAAAGATCAGCCGGGCATGGTAGCACGTGCCTGTAATTCCGGCTACTCGGGAGGCTGAGGCAGAAGGATTGCCGGAGCCCAGCAGGTCGAGGCTGTGGTGGCTGGAAGCGGCCACTGCACTCCAGTCTGGGTGACAGAGTGAGACTCCCACTCAAAAATAAATAAATAAATAAATAAAATAAAATAAATAAAATAAAAAATAAAGGGAATCCAATAGTTAGGTAAAATTGATGTCATTATAATTATTGACCAATACAATATTTAAGGCTAAATGTTGTTGTAAAAATAGGTGATACATGTTTTATGAAATCAGGTTTTAGTGTATGATATAAAATTTTACTGTGTTTCCATCATGACAGATTTACAACTTTCTGAAAAAAGCTTCAAGAGTGAAGATACTACTGTATCTCAGAATGAAAATCAAAGTGAAATCTCCCTAAGCAAAACCCTCTGCTTAGATAAAAAAGTAATTAGTCAAGGACAAAGCTTGAATGTTACTGACAACAGAAAATCAGTTACTACAGAAATAAAAGATAAGGTGTACTTGGAAAAAGACAATGGATGTGCAGAATTTAAATCACCAGAGAAACCTTTTTTAGTGTTAGATGTAACAACAGAAACAGAAAAGATACACCTGGAAAGGATGACAGGGGTAGGTCTTCACCATGCCAGTGTTCATCTGGTGGGTGAAAATAACATCATTTCAAATGAGACGGCTCACAGTACAAACCATAATTCACATGTTTCTGAAAATGAACCATTCGAGCAATTCCAATCACTTCTGGGGACCGAGGGGCATGCCACAGAGGAGATTCCAGACAGCACCCAAACCAAAGCAGAGCTGGATTCATGTCTAGATGCTCCGTGTCAGAAACAAGGTTTACAGAATTCAGGCCATGTAATGTTAGAGGAGTCACAACATAAAATCAAACAAATACAACTGTTAAATAAGAAAAGTGAATGCAGCATATCATCTTTTAAACAAGTCTCAGACTCTAAGCAAGTCTGCAATGATACTTTAGAGAAACCTGAGCTGACTGTTCCCTGTGATATAGTAACTGATCTACCCGTTTCATCTGCTGCTCTCAGTGACCATTTGAAAGTACTTCTCAAAAATTCAGATAAATATGTTAACAGTATGCCTCTGTTGGTGAAACCTAACTCAGGCCCTGGGGAAAGAACTACATGGAAAGACGCGAATGATATGCAAAGCAGTCAACTTGAGAACTGTCTGGGATATTTTGAAAACAACAATGTGACTATTTCCCATCTTCAGGTTAACAATGAGAATAGTCATGTTTTGCAAGCCAGAGATGTGAAAACTGCTGTTTACATGAAAACTTCTACAGAATTACAGTTTTCCAGTAAAGAGAATCAGATTAATGGGAATCAGACAACTGAAGCCACAAAAAACGACCTCTTCCTTTTTGTGAACATTAATGAAAGACAGCATACATCATTAAATACAGAGAAAACAGAGTCATTAAATGACACCGTTTCAGGAAAAATGTACAGTGGAGGACAGATGGAGGAATCACATTTATTTCACATAAAGCCATCTGGAGATTTAGTAAACAGAAGTGGAAGGTCAGCCTTTGATCTTTCAACTTCAGATAAAAAAACTGAGAAAACTCCAGTATATATGAATTTTTCAGACTCTGGCCCTTGCTCAAGAGTAAATCAAATTGAAAGTCAAACAGTGAGCGCTTCAACTCCAAGCATTTCTTTGTTGCTCAAGGAGAGACCCATAGGTCCAGCAGAAAACAAAAGGATTTCAGTGGCTCCTTGTAAAAATGTTGGTGTGGAAAATGTCAAAAAGGATATTGAACCAGGTGAGAAAGCAAGGTTGCTTTAACTAATTCTTAAAGTGTGCTTTTCTCTTATTGTCCTTGATAGAAAGTCTCCAGATTGTTTAAAACGAAAATATTTAGACTCATGGCTTTTATCTAATACTGAAGTACTGCACGCACATGTACCAAACAAAAAGTCAGAGAGGCTCCATTTAAACAGAAGTGGATTTCTTTTCACCTGAATTGGAGCCACCGTTATTAACGTGCACAATGGTATTTTGTACATTTTTTAAAAAGACTTGCTGTCCTCATCAAGGAAAAGCAAAAACGACAGATGCGGGTCATTAATTTTAAATTAGGAGCAACAACCTAATCTGATTCTTCTTTGTTTACTTTCTAGAGCAAATGCAGTGAAGTAGTCGATAACTTCGGACCAGTGTGCATTTATTCCTTTTCTATCTATACTCTCAGCATCCTTAAAATCTTCTTTCCTCAGAACCATCATTTAGTTTATCTCCCATGTTGCCTCTTTCTTCCCTTTCCTTAATTTTTTACATTTTTATCTATCCCTTCACCATCACCACAAACCCAGCTGTTTCTTGTTTTTATAATAGTGAAGCATAACATTAATATGTTTCCCATGGTATTTGTCACTCTTTGACTTTTAAAAATTGAATCCCTTATTATGTATTGAGGCAAGGCATGGTGGCTCACACCTGGAATCCCATCAATTTAGGAAACTGAGGCAGGAGGATCACTTGAGGTCAGAAGTTTGTCTCTATCCCCAAATTATGTGCTTATATTGATATGTTCAAAGAGAGAATAGAGGGGCTGTTCTGTTCTTTAAAAACTGCCATATGAAATGATACAATGTCCAAGTTTTGCTTTAAAATGCTCTGAGAAATGGAGAGAGGTAAATGGATGAATGACATGTGTCTCAGTACTGATGAGTGGTGAGGGTGGGTGATGGGCACATTGAGATTCATGCTCTCCACCTTTGGGTTTGAAATTATTCATAATAGTATTTTAAAATAAGACTATTCTAACTGTCATGAATCGGTGCTATATGAATGTAAGTTGAAGGTAAAAAGCAATAGTTTAAGAAGTATGAGGAAAATTGTTTCCTTGCTAATAGTAATCTCACATTCAAAGTTGTTGAGGTCGTTAAAGACATTCTTAGATTTTAAGGGAACTTTGCTGGTTTAACAATGAGCATTTAGAGCCATTGAAGAAATGCAGATTACAAGGAAAGCTTTGGATGGTTTTCAGATTAAACAGGCTGCTTTTAAAAATGAAACTGAGAAGACATTAAAGTGAATAGTAACTAAAAACAAAATAAGCATATCCTATTTGTGAGCACCAGTGGGAATGTAAGAAAAAATCAAATAACCAAAACACCGTATACCCTCATTTCCCAAACTAGTTTTTTTTTTTAGTTGGAGTCTCACTCCGTTGCCAAGGCTGGAGTGCAGTGGCACACTCACAGGCACCCCAGTGTCTGCCTGCTAGGCTCAGGTGTTCTTTCTGCCTTAGCCTTCCAAGTAGCCAGAACTACAGGCACATGCTACCACACCTGGCTAATTTTTTGATTTATTGTAGAGATGAGGTCTTGCCATGTTGCCCAGGCTGGTCTCAAACCCGTGGGCTCAGACAGTCCATTCCCCTCTGCCTCCCAAAGTGCTGGGATTACCGGCTGAGCTACCGAGCCCAGCCTGTAATTTTTTAATATAAGATGTATTACTTAAGATTTCATTAATTTTGAGTTAGTCAAGTGTTGCTTGATCATTTTCTCAGAACTTTTAAGTCAGACTTCAGTGATAAAAATAAGGGGATATATCTAAAATCTTATATAAATTCAACCTGTAAAACACGCTTATTAGCTGGGCTTGGTGGCTCAGCCTGTAATCCCAGTGCTTTGGGAGGCCGAGGTGAGTGAATTGCCTGTGCCCGCGGGTTCGAGACCCGCCTGGGCAACTTGGCGAGACCTCCTCTCTACAATAAATAAAAAAATTAGCTGGGCGTGGTAGCGTGCACCTGTAGTTCCAGCTACTTGGAAGGCTGAGGCGGAAGGATTGCCGGAGCCCAGCAGGTCGAGGCTGCGCTGGCCGGGAGCGGCCACTGCACTCCAGTCTGGGCGACAGTGAGACTCCAACTCAAAAAAAAAACAAAAAAACACGCTTATTTTTTAACTTTTATGGTTGACCTGTTTCCCTAGCTCATTTCTATTTATTAAAGCCCAATGACCCCTTATAAACAACTCTTTGTTGGGCTTCTTTGGTCAGTTTCTTTGAATGCAGTTTATAAATCTGGCATGCAGTTGACTCAGGCTTTTTGCATTAGTCTAAACTGGTAAAATGTTCACTATATAGCTACATGTGTGGTAATTCAGTAACCAGGTGACTAAGAATAACATTTTATAAGAGTTATTTTATTTTGTTTTAGAAAATATACCATTTCCTTCCTTCTAATGAGGGTTATAATCAGGTTTTAGAAAGTAGCAATAATAAAATCTTGTTTTCTGAAATGAAATACCTAGTATAAGGGCAAAATCTAGGAAAACTATAAAATACTCAAAGTAAAAAGAAAATAGAAATTGTTGCTTTTTAAAATATAAAAGCATAGATCAGAGAGAAACAAGTTCTGTCATTAAAATGAGTGCCTAGAGAGTAAAACTCAGTTGCTGCCATTTCCTCCTTGTCAATCAGATACTACCAGCATGAACAGAGTTGCTGACACTTTGAATAACTGGAGTATCCATCCACATCCCGAGGGGGATCCCAGGGAAGAAAGGAATGCAATTGCAAGAACTTTTTATGATTCTTCTTTTCCCACAGAACATGTAAGTCAATTAAAAATACTGCCAAGCAGACCTTAGTGAGCTAATTCTACAGATATGTGTAGAACCGTACGCATCTGGATGCTTTAAGAACTAACTGATCTCCAAAATAATATCAAGAGGGCAACATGGCACCATTTTTCACAATTAAGGTTGATAGGAAACAGCAGGAAAAAGTCACAGCGTATAAATCAAAGAGAGAGAATCCAGCCTGTCTTGGGACCGAGAGTGTGAAGCCCTGGGTTATGGACTTCATTTCTTATTCACCTCAACTTGGAAGTGGTAGCTTTTTATTAATAAAAGATGATGTCTGAAAATAAGCTAGCCAAGTCCAGTTTTTAATGCTTAGGTTAATATTCAGAAACTGGTAATTGGGATGGGAAACATTGAACATTATTTCAGTTATTTCAGTGCACAGCATGTGAAAGGATCAGGTATCCATGTGTACAATGTAAGGACGTATGCACAAGCAAAGCATGTGGCATGTGTGCCTCCCGGGAGTCTGTCCTGAGAAAAGCAACTAACTTGCAGCAGGAAGACTATTTGGCCAAACTTAAAAGTTTTGTCTTAGTCTGTAGAACCTTAACAAGAAAAAGGCTGTACTGTTCAGTCTGAAAAACAGCTGTAGGTGTCCTTGCTGAAAGGTGACCTAAAAATATTAGGTAACCTAAAAACATTAGGAAAGATAACTCACAGAACAAGAACTGCATAGTGATAACTCTAAAGTTGTTGCAGACTTTTGAGTTGGAGTCTCACTCTTGTCGCCCAGGCTGGAGTGCAGTGGCACGCTCCCAGCAACTGCAGCCTTGACCTGCTGGGCTCAGGTGATCCTTCTGCCTCAAAGTAGCTGGAACTACAGACACACGCCACCACGCCTGGCTAGTTTCTGATTTATTGTAGAGATGAGGTCTCGCCAAGTTGCCCAGGCTGGTCTCGAACCCTTGGGCTCAGACAATCCTCTCGCACCTAGCCTCCCAAAGTGCTGGGCTAGCCATTGTGCCTGGCCTAGTAGTTGTGGAGTTTAAATTTTAGAGTTGCACATTAAACTACTCTTTAGCACATATAAAATGAAAATCATAGTACTAACACATCCTTAAATAACAATCTTTAACAACATATTTTATTTCCCTTTTTAAATAGGAGAAACTGGCCGGTGTGGTAGCTCACGTCTGTAATCCCAACACTTTGGGAGGCTGAGGCAGGAGGATCACCTGAGTCCAGGAGGTCAAGGTGCAGTGAGCCGTGATCATGCCACTGTACTCCAGCCTAGGTGACAGAGACTCCAACTCAAATAAACACATAAATAGGAGAAACCTCAAGTGGGACAGTGTCACTACCTCTGGGAGAGTTAAAACACAAATCAGAAACTACATTTTTCACATCTTCATAATTGTGAGTTCATCAATATAGTATGGTTTCAGTTCGGAGTGTACAAGTGTGTAGCTCTAAGATATGGTAACAAAAAAGCAGTAACTTTGGCACTGGGAAATCTAAGTTCTAACCTTGGCCACAGAAGTCATAGAATCAAAACAAAGAGGAAGTGAGATATCAGGTAGACAGCCTTTCTAATTAGGTCGAATGCATAACACTTAGAAGACAGTTTTTCTTTCAAACACTTTAAGGATATGAAACTTCATGTCTCCTTTGTAAAGCTCATTTTAAAAATTAACCTATTAGAGAAGTTCTTTGTGTCTAATTCCTAATGCTCTTCTTGCAAGTAATGTTGCTTTTAAGAATTTACACTTGCAGAATTTGTAACTTTTTCAAAGAATCTTCCTATAACATCCTGTAAGAGGAAACAGTGATATACATGTGAAATAACTTTCCAAGGTCATTAAGACAATCTGCAGCAGACCTAGACTAGATGTCTTGGCTCTTAGTCAACTGTTGTATTACATATTCTCCACTTTCATAGTAGAAAAAAAAGTTTCTTCTCAAAATATTGGGGCATAAAAAGAAAACTCAAGTTTGTTGGCTGAAGACATCCCCAAGTGCTTATGACTGTGTACCAGGCTACACATCACTATCCCAGCTTTAGCCTGATTACCAATTGTCATGTAATATGGGACCAATTCAAAGGTAGTAAGTACAGTTTTAACAGGGCACAGCCACACCCCATTCCTTGACACATTGCAAAGGCTGCTTTTGCAGTGCAGATTTAAGCAGTTTGAGAGGCCCTTTGGTCCACAAAGCTGAAAATATTTGCTCTGGCTCTTTACAGAAAAAGCTTGACAATCTTTGTTCTAAATGAAGACAGATGCATTTTTTGAAGACTTACACAGCCAGAGAAAGAATAGAAGAAGTTCCTTTTATTTTTCAACATATTTTATGTACACGCCACACCAACTCTGTTAAACTCAGGTTTCAAAGCAGCTCAAAAAGATAGGGTATGGTTTTTATTCTTGCTATTGGAGTTAGGTTGGTAGCTGCTGCCATCTTGATTAAATCCAGGAATGAAGATACTTATTTTTTATATCCAAGAATTAGGTTCATTTAAGTTAAATTTTAAAACAAAACCCCAGGCAGAAACAAAAGGACTAGTACCCAAGCTAGGGGAAATGTTTAGGCCAAAAAGTAGATCTTCTAAGTCAGGCTGAAAGATGAAGTGATACAGAAATTTCTAAGCAGTAGGAAGGGAGAGAACAAAGACAAGTGGCAATGCATCTGGCAGCTGCTGGAGCTCAAATGACTGCCACAGGCCGCAGAAACCTCAGGCTAGCTGACTAGGGCCAGTCTGTTCAACAGTGTAGACCTTCGCTAATCTACGCTCTATCGGATTTCTCTACACTCTGCTCTCACCCCTCCCACCCAGAGGGAAGTTAAGGGGAAAGAAACCAAAGCAGTTATGTGTCAGAGTGCCTTTCCTTTCCATCAAGATTAAAAAAAAGTAAAAGAATCAGGATTCTGGGAAACTGCTAACTTGTACTTGGATACTAAAATGCCCCTAGCATTTTGATGGACCATTAAATCATATAGATCATCAATCATTTTACATCAAAATCAGCAGCAACCAAGATTTAGACTTGACCTATTTCTCCCCATCTATTCTCACTATTGCACAGATTATTTACAATCAATTTTGGCCCCATGAGCTAAGTGAATTATAAAGTATGTATGTTAAACACACACGCTAGGACCTTATCAGAAGTGTTTACATACATTTTTATCATCAGTTACTCTTCACAGTAATAGCATCTGGGAACTAAAAGGAGCTAAAGAGAAAACTGAGGCCCACACAAGTTAATGATTTGCCTAAGGTCTCAGCAGTCCTGTGCTGAGGCTTTTGGAGGAACACAGAATAACTCCAAAGATCAGAGGTGAAACTCTGAAGGGACTGGTGGCTAACAGTAGAACTTTCAGGGAGCCAAATAGAGCAATCCAAAAGAAGCAAGCTTTAGGGAACTGTGAATGTAACCATTCTAAATGTCTAAGTCCGTTTAAAAAATAAGGCTGGGCGTGGTGGCTCATGCCATAATCCCAGCACTTTGGGGACTACCTGAGCCCACAGGTTCAAGACCAGCCTGGGTAACTTGGCAAGACCTCATCTCTACAATAAATTTTTTTTTTTTTTTTTTTGAGTTGGAGTCTCACTCTGTCGCCCAGACTGGAGTGCAGTGGCCGCTCCCGGCCACCGCAGCCTCAACCTGCTGGGCTCCGGCGATCCTTCCGCCTCAGCCTTCCGAGTAGCTGGAACTACA
>CAUYQG010247848.1:0-11331 GCA_963574415.1 Tarsius wallacei | reverse complement strand
TTCTTCCAAGACAAAGCTCCTTTGCCTTTCTTCAACTACCTTTCTCTGTTGCCAGTTCACTAAACATGCAGTAGCATGAATTATTATTCTACTCACTCATTTGCTCTATTATGAGCTGAGTATGGATAAATACATTCATTTTTTAATGCTGTTTGAAAATGGTATTTTGTCTTATGTATAAATTTTAAATGGTGGGCAAATGGTGCAAATCTCAGCCAGGAAGAATGTGTTTTGTAGAGTTCTATGGCACAGTGTGGTGAATACAGTTAATAGAGTAGTCTGCACTTCAAAATTGCTGAGAGGGTAAATTCCAAATGTAACCACAAAAATGTTAAGTATAACATCACTTTGTAACCCATACATTTATACAATTATCAATTATCAATTTACAGTTAAGAAATAATTCACATTTTTATAAATCAGATTGCTCAGGTAATGTGATGTTTATATTGATTTATTCAACAAACATTTTTTGTATATACTAGGTGCTTAATAAGATATGGTCCTGTCCTCAAGACACTCATGGTGGGAGAGAAAAACATGTAAATTAGTAAATACAGTAAACTAGCACTGCTAGGGCAAAAGTGTCAGGGCAGGCTGTTAACACACAAAGGTAGAATGATTTCTTTCTACTTTTTGGGATGGAGAGGGAGGAAAGACTGGAGGTGGTGATGTTCGAGTTCATCTTAACAAACAGGTAGGCCACGTGTGGTGGTTCACGCCTGTAATCCTAGCATTTGGGGAGGCCGAGGTGAGAGGATTGCTTGAGTTCCAAGCCAGTGTAGGCAACATAGTGAGACCTCTAGATAGAGACACAGAGAGGGAGAGGTGTTTGCGCAGTAAGAAGATGAAGCATAGGAAGCAAGGTGGATAAACAAGGAGACACATGTCACACAGTGAATGCGCCTGTCCAGTTCAGATGACTGCCAAAGGGCTTTATAACTAGAACATAGGAAATCATGGAGGAAGGGGCCTGCACCCACATCTAAGATTCAAGAGGTAAAGGAGAGGGCAGGGGCCTCATAACATGCTGAACAGTTTGGACTTGATCCTGAGGTTAGTCGGTGTTAAAATTTTAAGCAGAGTGGATAACATGAGCAGATTAGATTTTTTAAATGATCACAAGGCAATGTAATAGACAAATAGATCATTGAAACAGAATATAAAGTCCATAAACAAACCTGTGTATTTGTGGCAATGCAATGCATTAAGATGGTATTTCATATCTGTAGAATGTGCGTTAGAAGACCAAATAGTGTGGATTCATTTTGTTAGGGCTAGAATCCTAATTCCACCAGTTAGCATCTGTATGAATTGGACAGACCACATAGCCATTGGATGCCTTCCTTCCTCTCAAGTGTTTTGTTCAAGCCTGGGCAATATAGCAAGACCCATACCCACAAAAAATTTAAAATGCCAGGTGTGGTGGCTCACACCTATAATCCCAGCACTTTGGGAGGCCAAGGTGAGAGGACTGCCTGAGCCCACAGGTTCGAAACCAGCCTGGTCAACTTGGTGAGACCTCATCTCTACAATAAGTCGAAAAAAGTAGCCAGGCATGGTGGTGTGTGCCTATAGTTCCAGCTACTTGGAAGACTGAGGCAGAAGGATCACCTGAGCCCAGCAGGTTAAAGCTGTGATGGCTGTGAACATGCCACTGCATTCTAGCCTGGATGATAGTGAGACTCCAACTCAAAAAAAAGTTTTTTTAATTAGTCAGGGGTGGTGGCATGCACCTGCAGTTCCAGCTACTCAGGAGGATGAGGCGAGAGGATTTCTTGAGCCCAAGAGTTGTAGGTACAGTGAGCTTTGATCATGCCACTGCATTCCAGCCTGGGCAACAGAGTGAGACCTTGTCTTTTAAAGGTCAATTAATTAAATTAAACTTTTGCTTAGGCTGATAAAGTGACTCATGCTTGTAATCTCAACACTTTGGAAGACTGAAGCAGGAGGGTCACTTGAGGCCAGAAGTTCAAGACCAGCCTGGGCAGCATAGCAAGACCCCATATCTACAAACAAAAAAAAGTGTAAACATTAGCTGGGCATGTTGGTATGCACATATAGTCCCAGCTACTCAGGAGGCTGAGGCACGGGGATTATTTGAGCCTGGGAGTTTGAGGTTACAGTGATCTACAATCATGCCATTGCACTCTGGCCTGGGCAACAGAATGAGGCCCCATCTCTAATTTTTAGAGACAGAGTCTTTCTCTGTCGCCCAAGCTGCTTTTGAACTGGCTCAACCAACTCTCCTTCCTTGGATTCCCAAAGTGCTGGGATAACAGGCATGTGCCATGTGCCTGGCGGGAAAAAAAAAATTTTAAAAAGAAAAACACTGTAATCCCAGCACTTTGGGAGGTTGAGGCAAGAGGATTGCCTGAGCCGAGGGTTTGAGACCAGCCTGAGCAACTTGGTGAGACCTCGCCTCTACAATAAATCACACACACTCACACAAAAAAACTAGCCAGGTGTGGTGGCGTGCATCTGTAGTTCCAGCCTCTTAGAAGGCTGAGGTGGAAGGATCACCTAAGCCCAGCAGGTCGAGGCTGCGGTGGCCATGAGTGTGCCACTGCACTCCAGCCTGGGTGACAAGAGTGAGACTCCAACTCAAAAAAAAGAAAAGAAAAAGAAAAACAATAGTAGTTGTCAGGTGTTAGCAAGGATATGTAGAAGCTGGAACCCTTCTGCACTTAGAAGGAATAGATGATGGTATAGCCACAAACAGTATGGCAGTTCTTCAAAAAATTTTAAATGGAATAACCATATGATCCCACAATTTTACTTCTGGGTATATATTCAAAAGACTTAAAAGCAGAATCTTAAAGATTATATGCACACCCATATTCATTGTAGCATTACTCACAAAAGCCAAGAGGTATGTCCAAGTGTCCATCAACAGATGAATGAATAAACAATATGTGGTCTATACATACAATGGGATCTGATTCAGCCCTACAAAGAAAGGAGATCCTGGCACATGCTACATTATGGTATAAACCATGAGGACAGTATGTTGAGTGAAATAAGCCAGTCCAAAAAGACACATAGTGTGATTCTGCTTCTGTGAGGTACCTAGAGTTGCCAAATTCAGAGACAGCAGAAAGGTGGTTGCCAGGGACCAGGGTTAGTGAGGAATTGGGAGTGGTTTGCTGGGTGCATAGTTTCAGTTTTGCAAGATGAAAAGAGTTCTGGAAGTTGTACAACAATACATAGGTATCAAAATCACTAAACGGTATGCTTTAAAATGGTTAAGATGGTAAATTTTCTGTTATGTGTATTTTAATACAATTACAGTGAGGAAGAGGCTGGGCATGGTGGCTCATGCCTATAATCCCAGCACTCTGGGAGGCTGAGGTAAGAGGATTGCCTGAGCCCATGGGTTTGAGATCAGCCTGGGCAACTTGACAAGACCTCATCTCTACAATAAATAAAAATTTAGCCAGGCATGGTGATGTGTGTCTGAAGTTCCTGCTACTTGGGAGGCTGAGGCAGAAGGATCACCCGAGCCCAGTAAGTCGAGGCTGTGGTAGCTGTGAGTATGCCACTGCACTCTAGCCTGGGTGACAGAGTGAGACTCCAACTCAAAAAAAAAAAGTATTCAGGCACAGTGGCACATACCTATAGTCCCAGCGACTTGCAAGGCTGAGAGGCAGAAGGATTGCCTGAGCCTATGAGGTCAAGGCTGCAATGAACTGGGATCTTGCCACTGCACTCCAACCTGGGCAATAGAGTGTCTCAGAAAGAAAGAGAGACAGACAGACAGATGGGAGAAGGAAGAGGGGAGAGGGAACAGAAAGATAATTAGAATGAAGCCGGGCTCAGTGGCTCAGCCTGTAATCCCTCGCCTGGGTAGGCTGAGGTGAGTGGATTGCCTGAGCCCGCGGGTTCGAGACCCACCTGGGCAACTTGGCAAGACCTCATCTCTACAATAAATCAAAAAATTAGCCGGGCGCGGTAGCGCGTGCCTGTAGTTCCAGCTCCTTGGAAGGCTGAGGCAGAAGGATCGCCGGAGCCCAGCAGGTCGAGGCTGCGGTGGCCAGGAGCGGCCACTGAACTCCAGTCTGGGCGACAGAGTGAGACTCCAACTCAAAAAAAAAAAAAAGATAATTAGAATGTAATATCATAGGTGGGCCCATTCCAGCAAAGATAAGGGCTAATGGTGCATTATGGGTACCAACTGTGGATAAAGATTTCAAGATTGACATGAAAAAACTTTGTGCCTAGATTTTCCCCATGATTTTGCATGTGTGTACTGGACAGCTAGACCTAGCATAAATAGCACACCTGTAGGCCAACTCTAAGAGGTTCCTTTCACATAAATTGCCAGATTGGTACTTCATAATCAGTGAACTTGACTACTGCTAACAGTGTCAAGGGTGGTGGCATCTTACCCACAAACATTCGATCTACAAATTTGCCAGGAGCTCATGAGGTGAACTGTTGGGAAAATTCTGCCCTAAGAAAATAGATCCTCTTCACAGCTGAATTCTACCAGTCTTTCAGAGAAAAACTGGTACCAATTTTACTGAAGGTATTCCATAAGATTGAAGAGAAGAAAATTCTTCCTAACTCATTCTACAAAGCCAGTATCACCCTGAATCCAAAACCAGGAAAAGACACAACAACAAAAGAAAACTACAGACCAATATCCCTTGTGAACATGGATGCAAAAATCCTCAAAAAATTAGCAAACCAAATTCAACAGCACATTTAAAAAATCCACTACAATCAAGCAGATTTTATCCCACAAGTCAATTGACACAAGTCAATAAACATAATCCACCACATAAACAGAATTAAAAACAAAAATCATGTGATCATTGCAGTAACTGCAGAAAAAGCATTTGATAAAATCAAGCATCCCTTCGTGGTAAAACCCTCAGCAAAATAGGCATAGAAAAAACATTCCTCAAAATAATAAAAGCCATATGCAACAAACCCCTAGCCACTGTCATCCTGAACAGAAAAAAGTTGAACGCATCCCTCTTCAGAACTGGAAAAAGGGAAGGATGCCCACTTTCAACACTCCTATTCAACACAGTACTGGAAGTCCTAGCCAGAGCAATCAGGCAAGAGAAAGAAATAAAGGGTTTCCAAATTGGGAAAGAAGATATCAAACTATCTCTGTATACTGATGATAGGATCTTATACTTAGAGAATCCTAAAGGCTCCTCCAAAGGATTGGTGGACTTGATAAATGAATTTGGTAAAGTTTCAAGAAACAAAACCAACACACACAAATCAATAGCACTGCTATACACCAATAGCGACCAAGCCGAGAAATCAAGAACTCAATTCCATTTACAATAGCAGTCAAAAGCCAAAATACCTGGGAACATATTTAACTAAGGAGGTGAAAGATCTCTATAAGGAGAAGTACAAAACACTAATGAAAGAAATTGTACCTAGGCGTGGTGGCTCATGCCCAGCGTTTTGGGCGGTGGAGGTGAGAGAATTGCCTGAGTCCAGGGGTTCAAGATCAGTCTGGGCAATATGGCGAGACCTCGTCTTTACAATAAATAAAAAAATTGGCCAGGCCTGGTGGCGTGCATCTGTGGTTCCAGCTACTTGGAAGGCTGAGTTGGAAGGATCATCCGAGCTCAGGAGGTCGAGGCTGCAGTGGCTGTGAACAAGCATGCCACTGCACTCCAGCCTGGGCGACAGAGTGAGACTCCAACTTAAAAAAAAAGAAAAGAGCCAGGCTCAGTGGCTCAACCTGTAATCCCGCGCCTTGGGAGGCTGAGGTGAGTGGATTGCCTGAACCCGTGGGTTCAAGACCTGCCTGGGCAACTTGATGAGACCTCACCTCTTCAATAAATTGAAAAATTAGCCAGGCATGGTGGCACGTGCCTGTAGTTCCAGCTACTTGGAAGGCTGAGAGGGAAGGATCACCTGATCCCAGCAGGTCGAGGCTGCGGTGGCCAGGAGCATGCCACTGCCCTCCAGCCTGGGTGACAGAGTGAGACTCCGACTCAAAAAAAAAAAAAAAAAATCACAATGGGATACTACCTTACACCAGTCAGAATGGCCATTATTAACAAATCAAAAAACAATAGATGCTAGTGTGGATGCAGTAAAATGGAACACATATACACTCTTGGCGGGAGTGTAAATTAGTATAACCTCTGTGGAAATTGGTATGGAGATTTCTCAAAGAACTAAAAGTAGATATGCCATTTGATCCAGCAATCTCACTACTAGGTATCCACCCAAAAGAGCAGAGGTCATTATATTAAAAAGACACCCGCACTCGCATGTACATCACAGCAGAATTCACAACTGCAAAAATGTGGAATCAACCTAAATGCCCATTAACTGGCCGATAGATAACGAAAAGTGGTATAGATACCCTGTGGAATATTATTTATCAATGAAAAGAATGAAATCATGTCTTTTGCAGCAACTTGGATGGAATTGGAGAACATCATCCTAAGTGAACTAACTCAGGAACAGAAAACCAAACACCACATGTTCTTATCTTGTAAGTGGGAGCTAATCTTCAAAGGCACATAGAGTGTTACAATGGACATTGGAAACTCAGAGCGAGGAGGAGGAAGGGGTGGAGGAACGAAAGATCACCCACTGGGTGCAATGTGCATAGGTGCGAGAGCTGGGTATTCTTAAAGACCAGACTCCATCGCCACTATACAATGCAACCATGGAACCAAAAACAATTTCTACCCTCTAAACCTATTGAAATATAGAAAAAAATTTTTAAAAAAAGAAAATAGATCCTCTCTTTGGGAAATTTAGGTCTCAAGACATGGAGATCTGAACAGCTATAGCAAAAGTAAAATCCACACATAAAGAACAGCAGAACCTGGTGACGTGGGGCCCAAAATGAGGCCCAAACTTTACCGGTACAATGATTTGTATACCTAACCTTGAACTGTACCCCACAACTTTAAAATAATTAAAAAAAAAAAAAAAAACGAGGCTGGTCACGGTGTCTCAGCCTGTAATCCCAGCACTTTGGGAGACCAAGGTGAGAGGATTGCCTGAGCCCAGGGGTTCGAGACCAGCCTAAGCAACTTGGTGAGACCTCGTCTCTAAAATAAATCACACACAAAAATTAGCCGGGTGTGGTGGTGAGCACCTGTAGTTCCAGCTACTTGGAAGACTGAGGCGGAAGGATCGCCTAAGTAGGTCGAGGCTGCAGTGGCCATGAGCATGCCACTGCACTCCAGCGTGGGTGACAGAGTGAGACCCCAACTCAAAAAAAGAAGAATAGCAGAGGTACACCTCATGCTAGAGTACTGTGATGACGGAGCCCTGGGATAGAAATTGATGAAGAGCCTTTTGATGCTGAGGGAGTGACAGCTAGTTCTACACTGGGTATCAAGGGCCATCCAGTTCCTGAACTGCATGCCAATCTCCATGAGGCCTACATATTAGCCCGACGGTGTGTCTGAGATCCCTTTTTCCATCTGTATCCTTAGGATATGCCTCCAGGTTCAGCTAGGGTGCTTTCAGTGTAAGTAGCAGAAATCCCAACCCAGTCTCCTTTAAACAAAAAGGAAATGTACCTGAGATAAAAGGAATTTCGAAGTTAGTGCAGCTCTTCCCACAGCGCAATCAGGGCTGCAGCACCCTGCCCCTCAATTCTGGCCTTCTCCCTCTGCTGCTGTGTCACCAAGCTTCCTTCCTTCATGGTCTCCAGTTGGCTGTAAATAGCAATGGACGCAACAGGCTCCTTGTTCCATTGGAGAGGAAGAAGGCTCTTGCCAACCATACAAGAAAACCCTTCCCGTCAGTGTGATCATACCAGCTTTACACAGTTGCCAAACCTTGGATGTTGTCTTAGACCCTTTGTCCATTTTCTTTTTTTTTTCCAAGCATCTAGTACCTAAACCTCAAGTTTTCTGCTGCTTATAGCAGAATATCTGAAATGGGATAATTTATAAAGAAAAGGAATTTCTTTCTTTTTTTATTTTAAAAGTGTGGGGTACAACTATTCAGGGTTAGGTATACAAATAGTCATTATGCAGGTACCCTTGTTGATGAGGTGTGCCCCCTGCCAGGCAGTTTCCCACTACTGCCAATCCCTTTAAAAAATGAATTTATTTCTTACAGTTATGGAGGATGAGAAGTCCAAGATCAAGGGGTTGCATCTGGTGAGGCCCTTCTTGCTGTTGGGGACTCTCTGTAAGAGTCCCTAGGCAGCACAGGGCATCGCATGGTGAGGGGGCTGAGCGAGCTAGCTTGAGTCTCTCCTCTTATAAAGCCACCAGCCCCACTCCCATGATAACCCATTAATCTAGTAATTCACTAATCAATGAGTGTATTAGTTCATTCATTAGGGCAGAGCCCTCATGACTCAATCACCTCTTAAAGACCACACCTCTTGATCCTACCACATTGGGGATTAAATTTCAACAAAAGTTTTGGAGAGGACAATTATTCAAACCATAGCAGATGGCCTAAGAAACGCCCTGTGCTGATTAGGTTCATGCAGAATCTCTGAACCAATGAATTGCAAGAGAGATGATATCACCGCAACTGACTAACTGGGACCTAGTTCTGCAGGTCAAGATTGTCAGCTTTCTCTGAGTGATGTGTGATATTTAAGGGGAAGTGAGGAAACCTGAAAAAAAAAGGGATTTTTACTAAAAAGGAAGGAAATGGATATTCTGTTGGCAAACAGTATTCACTACACCTCTTTCTCAAACACCAGACTTGTGTCTGAGTTAGAATTCCCTCAAGCTGAGCTGGGTTTCAAAGTCTAGAAAAAGTGTCTTACCAGTAGTTTAAAAAAATTTTCCTCAGTTAACTCACTTTAATATTTCTCCATTCACCTTTAATTTTCCCATGTGAAAGTATGCAATACTTTAAGGGTGTACATTTATATGTTCGTGTGTATACTTTTGAATGTATGAAATATTGTAGAACATACATATATACTATAAGTTATTACATATATAGAGAGTACATTTAAGGTATTAAAAATACTACTAAAATGAATTCCAGTCAGGCGCAGTGGCACATGCCTGTAATCCCAGCACTTTGGGAGGCTGAGGTGGAAGACTGCTTGAGCCCAGGAGTTTGAGACCAACTAGGGAAACGCAGCGAGACCTCATCTCTACAAAAAAACAAAAATTAGCCAGGCATTATGGCTCACACCTGTAGTCCCTACTTGGGAGACTTTGATGGAAGGATCACTTGAACCCAGGAGGTTGAGGCTGCAGTGAGCTGTGATCATGCTACTGCACTCCAGCCTGAGAGAGTGAGGCTCTAACTCAAAGAAAGAAAAAAAGAAAAAAACTCCAGCTGGGCACAGTGGCTCACACTTGTAATCCCAGCATGGGAGGCTGAAGCAGAAGGATTGTTTGAGGCCAGGAGATCAAAACCAGCCTGGATAACATAGCAAGACCTCATCTCCAAAAAAAAAAAAAGTAAATAAAATTAGCCAGGCATGGTGGCGCGTGCCTGTAATCCCAGTTCCTCAGGAAGCTTAGGCGGGAGGATTGCTTGAGCCCAGGAGCTTGAGGCTGTGGTGAACCATGATCGTGCCACCACACTCAGCCTGAGCAACATGGTGAGACGCTGACTCCAAAGCAAACAAACAAAATAAAACAACAACAAAAACCTCTTTTTGAGGCTGGGTGTGGTGACTTAACGCCTATGATCCCAGCACTCTGGGAGGCCGAGGTGAGAGGATTGCCTGAGTCCATGGGTTTAAGACCAGCTCGGGAAACTTGATGAGACCTCATCTCTACAATAAATAATAAAAAAAAAAATTAGCTGGGCATGGTTACGCATGCCTGTAGTTCCAGCTACTTGGAAGCCTGAAGCGGAAGGATCGCCTGGGCCCAGCAGGTTGAGGCTGCGGTGACCGTGAGTGTGCCACTGTATTCCAGCCTGGGCGACAGAGTGAGAATCCGAGTTGAAAACAAAACAAAAAACCTTTTTCTGGTCCACAGTATATTACTCAAAGCAGACTAATTGGGCCATAAGGCACTGTGCATCTTTAGTTACATTAGACATTTTCAAGTTACTCTGTAAGTCCGTACCTACACTCCCATCACAAGCATATGAGAATTTCTGTTGCTCCGCAGCTCAGTAGAACTTGGTATTGTCTGTGTGGTAAACATTACCTGTTCTCCCCAGTCCCCACTTCCCCCTTCTTCCTTTAATAATAGATTTCATGAGTTTCCCCTGAATTGCAGTTGGGCATGACCAACCAAGTCACAGCCAATAGGATGTGACCAAAAGTAATATGCATCTCTTCTGGGTCATGGCCTTAAGAAGCATGCTCCCAGAAGAGATGCTCACCTAGCCCATGCTTCCTCCCCACTGGCGAGATGCAGACTTGATGGCAGGAGCCAAAGTAGTCACCTTGAACTAAGAGATAGAAGCTCCATGTTGAAGATGACAGCTTTGGACTGCTTACCTCTAAACTGTTCTTGGAGACATGAACTTTCACTTTGTTTAAGCCACTGCACTTTTTTAAAGACTGGGTCTCATTTTGTCACCCAGGCGGAAATGCTGTGGTGTGATCATAGTTGACTGCAGCCTTGAACCCCTGGACTCAAGAGATCCTCCTGCCTCATCCTCCCTAGTAGCTGGGACTACAGACATGCCACCATGCTCAGTTAATCAATTTTAGTTTCTTGTAGAGATGGGGACTTGTTATATTGCCCAGGTTGGTCTCAAACTCCTGGCCTCAAATGATCCTCCCACTTTGGCCTCCCAAAATGCTGGGAGTACAGGCATGAGCTACTGCACTGGCTCCACTGTACTTTAGTGCTTTATTGGTACAACAGACCAGACTGCATTCTAACACATAAATCCTTCCATTTTAAAGCAATTTCCAATTTACCCTTGTTCATAAAGCCTGTGTTCCTTCTCTCTCAAGATCTTTTTAAGGCCGAGTGCAGTGGCTCATGCCTGAAATCCCAACACATTTGAAGGCCAAGGTAGGAGGATTGCTTGAGGACAAGAGTTTGAGATCAGCCTGGGCAACATAGCCAGATCCTGTCTCTACCAAAAAAAAAAAAAAAAAAAAAAATCTCTTTGATGATGTTCTTTTTGTATTTGGTCTATATATTTTTTTATTTTATTTTCTCTATTTTTTTTTTTTTTTTTTGAGTTGGAGTCTCACTGTCGCCCAGACTGGAGTGCAGTGGGCTCCCGGCCACCGCAGCCTCGGCCTGCTGGGCTCCGGTGATCCTCCGCCTCAGCCTTCCAAGTAGCCGGAATTACAGGCGCGTGCTACCACGCCCGGCTGATTTTTTTTATTTATTGTAGAGATGAGGTCTCGCCAAGTTGCCCAGGCTGGTCTTGAAGCTGCGGGCTCAGGCAATCCACTCACCTCGGCCTCCCAAAGCGCGGGAT
>CAUYQG010247844.1:0-21589 GCA_963574415.1 Tarsius wallacei | reverse complement strand
ATTTGTGATCCTTCCATTTTCATCATGTGCGTTTGTAGTGATATAAATTCCCCTCTTACTACAGCTTTCATAGCATCCCAGAGATTTTGGTAAGATGTTTCTTCATTTTCCTTTGTTTCCAGATGTCTTTTAATCTCTGTTTTGATTTCATCATTGACCCAGGAGTTGTTTAGCATCATGCTGTTTCGTGTCCATGTCTTTGTGGGTTTTGGGGGGACCTTGTTGGTGTTGATGTTTATTTTTATTCCACTGTGGTCTGAGAAGGTGCATGGTAAAATTTTGATCCTTTTAAATTTGTTTATGTTTGATTTATGGCCAAGTATGTGATTGATCTTAGAGTACGTTCCATGCGGTGATGAGTAGAATGTATTTTCTGTGGTCATTGGATGGAGTGTTCTGTAGGTATCAATTAAGTCCATTTGTTCAAGGGTCTCATTGAGGTTCTGGATCTCGTTGCTGATTTTTTGTCCTGACGATCTGTCTAGGGTTATGAGTGGAGTATTGAAGTCCCCAGCTATGATAGTGTTAGAGTTGATATGTTTTTTGAGTTTATGTAGAAGTTGCTTTATGAAAGTTGGTGCTCCTATGTTGAGTGCATATATGTTTAAGATGGATATTTCTTGTTAATGGATTGAACCTTTTATCATTATGTAGTGCCCTTCTGTATCTTTTTAAATTTTTAACAGCTTAAAGGGTATTTTGTCTGAAATTAAGATCCTGACTCCTCCTTTCTTTTGTGTTCCATTGACCTGAAAGTTTGTTTTCCATCCTCTTACTTTGAGTCTGTGAGTGTCCTTTCTAGTGAGGTGAGTCTCTTGTAGGCATTTAATGCTGCCTGGTGATATTTTATCCTTTTTGCCATTCTATGTTTTTTCAGTGGTGCATTTAGTCCATTCACATTTAGGCTAATTATTGAAATGCAAGAGTTGATCCTTGTCATAAGGTTCTTACAGAGTGATTCTATTTTAAGTTATATTTTTTCTATAAATGTGTCTATTTTGCTAGATATTTAAATTTTGTGGCATATAGTAACACTAGATGTTCTCTTATTATCTTTTAAATTTTTGCTCTATCTGTAGTTCTGTCCTATTCTATTTGTCTCATATTTCAGTTATGCTTTAACAATTTCATCATAGATTTGAATATATAATATAATAATCAAAATTTTGCTTTCTTGAAGCTTTGTTTCCTATATTTGTTTTCTATGTTATTAAACTTCTACTGTATTTCAAATATCTTTTTTCTACCACCTTTCTTGTTTATTGTTTCTTTTTTTAGTTATTATTCTTAGTTGATTAATTAATAAGTTTGTGTTTAACTTTTTGTAGCTCTAATATAAGAGTTTAAAGTTGAATATCCTACACAGTAAAATTTTTAACTGCATTTCTCAAGTTATGTAGTGTATTTACTCTTTTAAATTTAAGCATTTTTATTTTAATTTCTTTTTAAATTTCAAAATACTCAAACTTATTCTTAAAAATTCAAATATATTGGGATTTTTCATTACAGTTTTGCTATTACCACTTCTCTTTCTATTACAGTAAGAAAAAATAGGTTTGTTAAATAATGCATTTTAACATTTGATAAGACAGTTTTATCTCTTAATATATTTTAATTTTTCTAACTTCTCAATGTGTGTGCAAGAAAAATATGTATTCACTACTTGTGCATTGACACTTCTGTACGCAACAATTAGCGAATGTTAATCACGTGTTAAAATTTCTGTACCTTTACTTTTTGAGGAAGCATGGGGCTGGTTGACTTTTCAATTATTGAGGATGATATTGAAATATTTCCCTCTTATGGTGAATATGCCTATAGTTTTACCTGCCCTGGGGAGCAATTATGCTTCTCCCCTAGAGTACAAGCATGATTTTCAGCATCACTTATTTTCTTCTGCAATTCATAGAATAAAGATTTTTTCTCTGCTACTTCCCTCATCCTTCCTCACACTCTCCACCAAATGTGAAATAACATCTTACCTGTACAACGTTCTCTGAACTGAATGCCCTTTTCCCACCTTCTAATCTAGTGAATATCATGCCCTTTTCTCCCTCTAATCTAGTGAGTATCTAAGTTCTATGTCCTGCATCTTTGGCCCTCAGCAGTGTTAGGGGCTTGGAATATCTAATACCACCCGTTTTTGCAGTCAAGGACAAATATTTGTCTCTTCCTTTCTCATGAAGTTCTGTGTTCTTTGACAATAAGTATTTCTTTCCAGCACCATGCAGTACAGTAGCTAAAACAAAGTAGGCATTTTATTTATTTTTGTGAAACAAATGTATTTTTCTGTTCTTCAAACTCCTCCAAAGTATCTAGGGTAAAAAAATACTGCCTTTGAAATAACAAGGGAAGAGTCCCTTTCTAGTATAGTAAAATTTATGAAACCCTAAGAAACTATTATGTAGCAATAATCACTAGTGCAAAACACTAAAATATATTTACAAATGCCAAGCACATCACAGTCATTTTGTTTAACCCTCCCAATAATGTTGAGAAGTGGATACTCATATTTTTAATCTATGGATGAGGAAATTTGTTTAAGATCTATTAGAGTCACAGAAGATGAAACTATATATTAGAGTTTATATATGGATATTGGCCTCCTAGAAATGGATCTCTTTTGATCACAAATAACAACTCCTTTTAAGAAAAACACTCCTGGCTTTGTTGTATATCATTTTTTAATGGCTTTTTCTCTTTATTGTCTTATTAAGAATTTAAGAAATGTTGAGAGATTCAGGTGTTACAATAAGAATTTTGTGGCACGGAGATGTAAATATTAGTGTCTGAGTAAACCTTCGGCAAAGAAAGCAAAGATGAATCACAGTGACCATTTTCAAGAACTGGGAAAGAAATTTAGGTCACTTAATTTCCAATTTCCAGAGTTGAGCACTGCACTCTGGGTCTCCATGACTGTCATTCTCTATATGATTCTTTTCAGTGTATTGGCTATTCAAGTCTATAATTATCCAGAGGAATATGCACCCACCACATCAGTACAAACACTACTTGACAGCCTGAGAGATTTTCATTAGAATACTTTTTTGAAAATTATTCAAAATTATCATACCTTTTTATCTGTACTTTTAAGTCACCTCATTCAAATTTCTTTTCTCTATCTTCACTCTTTAGAAATATTGCTGTAAGGAGGAATGATGGTATTTCAGCTAAAACATACCTTTGTCTCAATCCATAGGTGCTTTTTCAGAGGACATAAAAAAACCCATGTGCTGGAAAAGCATTGAGAAGGGGCAGGGTGAACAGCTACTTTTTCATATTTTCAACAAAAACTGAGTAACTTACTTTATATCCAATACTATGTAAGACTTTAAGAAAACAATAGTAAAAATGGAGGTGGGACACTATTTCTACTGTCAGTGAGCATTCAGGATAAATAGAGGAGACTAACAGGTAATTAAAATATAGGTTTACAGTTACTCTTTGAGTGAGGCAGGTGGGAGAAAGATACCTGTGCATCCTACTGCAATGGCCCTTCTCTAGGCTTAAGGGTTCCAGGATGCTTTCCAAGAGGAAGTGCCATCTCAACTGAGCTACTAGACCCTAGATCGAGAAGTGCAAGAGGGCACATTGTAGAAAGAGGGATGAATATGAGAAAAGGTCAGTGACAAGAGATTAAGTCAGTTTTGGGAAATTGAAAGTATTCAGTACAATTGAGATGTGGCTGGAAAAAAATTGTAACCCAGTCTAATACAGAAAACAAAAGAGGAAGCAGGAAATTGAAGAACAGCATTAGAAATGTCTTCTTTGGAGGAGTGGGGGCGGGGGGAAAATTCCTATACTTAGTGCTACCTAATACTGTATACCATTTGAACTTTATTTCTTTGAGTCTTTTGTTACCTGGTATCTCCCAGGAGTCTCCCATTAAAATGCAAATGTTGTTGGAAGGTGTATTAATCAAAGTTACTTTACAAGCTAAGAACTTGGTGGATTTTAGAATAACTGAGGAGTATAGGTGGAAAACTGCCAAAGGAAACTTCACCCATTCTACAATTTTGCTGCAGGCCACCTCCTCTTATAATTATTAAGTCTCCCTTCTCCCTGAGAGAATCTATATTAATGCTTCAGTGCCAAGACCTTAAGGCAGGGGCTTCTAGGCTGGCTGGAAGCAAACAGTAAAGAAAAATGTCATAAGCACATTCTCAATAGATTTCCACCAATTTCTGCAGACTCTGAGATGTGATTCCAAAGTTTTCTGGGTAAGCATCCAACTCTGGCCTTCTGAGATTCACCCATCACCAGTCTTTAATCCTTTCAAATGTTTGGAAATAATAATCAAATCCCTCTTCCCTTGAGCTGCGAAGATTGCATTTTACTTGGTTCTTCGTAAATCAATCCTTCTTGACACATAGGCAATGCCTATGCAGCAGAAAGATTTACAATTGTATTGCTAATTTAGAACAAGATCAGTATACTTCCACACACACACACTGCTTAAAAATATAAAAAATCTGAATGCATAGACAGAAAATGTCATGAATACAAAGTAATTAATTCTGAATATATAGATTGGTCACTCATCTCTACCTCTTATTCTCAGAGATACAATAGGGAGCCCTTGAAACTGGATATATAATTAATTTATCCTTCTCAGAATCCACAGTAGACTTTATTTTATGATTTTCAGTAGCTCTCTCAGATGCCTATATGGAATTCTGAGTCAAGTGACAATTTTTTCAAGAAAGGAAGGAAAGCTTGATAGGACTTAACATTCAGGAAATGGAAAAGGGAGATACCGATAAAATAACAAGAAAGGGGGACACCTGAGCGGATGAGTTGTGTAGATGTCTTCGTGCTGTGAGGACACCATGGACAATTCTCTCTCTCCCTGCCCATTCTTTTCTTTCTCTTTCTTTCTTTTTTTTTAAATTTGGTGTCAACAACTGATGATTTAGACCAAGACTGTTAGGGAGAGTACCTCAAACATTCATTTGTAGAATATTTGGAGAAAGTTGAGTTTAGTCTTCAAATGGTTATATTTTTCTCAGACTGAATTTATATGCCCAGGATAATGAAAGAGAACCAATAGTAAGAACAAGATTTATAATATGCATTTTATTTATTTGAAATATATAGCACTGTAGTAGAGATCTCTAAGATTCACTGCACTTAACAAGATCTAATATTCTATTTTGAAAACCTGAAATAATTTTAGTATCCATCTTTACACATGTAAATAGTATAATTACAGATTTTATATTATTTTGACTTTCCCCCATTCTCCCTTCCAAAACCTTTTTTACCAGACTAGATATATGCCTTTGGCTGTTGACTTTGATGAAATGAACCAGATAATTGCCAAATTTTTACTTTATTATTTGCCCATGTAGACACAGTCTAATTGGACCATATAATGAAATGTTTAAATATATCCGTACATTTTGCACAAAATGTAACCCCAAACCAATCCTCCTCCTAGAACTTGGCCACTAGGGTATTTAAGGATGCACAACTGCAGCTGATGCAGAAGTTCTTTCCCAGATGTTCAATTTGACCTGGGGCAGCTCAATCAAAGTTTGTAAGGTTTCCAACATTCCTAGTGGGAATTTTCAGAAAAGGAGGCATATGGATTATTCTGGCAAGTAGAATATGCAGACAGAAACTCATGTGCAATGATTTCAGAACTTGAAATCTCCCTGAGAGCAAGTCAAATAATAACATTATTTGTAACAATAATATTAATAAATAATGAAAGGAGCAGTGTTAGTGCTTTTCGAGGAAATAAATCAATAAGCCATAAAGCAATGGGAGTGAGGGAAGAGAAGTTACTTGCTGAGAGCCACAGCAGAGACACAGAAAGGAAAGAAAAATAAGAATAAAAATAAAAGGGGCTAAAGTCACATGCATGGCAACTTCGGGGCATGGGAGAGAGACAGAGAGAGGTTCAGGGGGCAACTCCCCTCTCAAAGGTTGTTGCCTACATCTTAGATCAACTGGCTTTCCTTCCATGGCTTTATGTCAAGGTGCCCAAGCCGCAGGAACAAATATATACTTTTTATTTTGGATCTATTAAATTTATTCCCACAATTACATATTGAGAGCTTATAATACATTCAGCAGTGTCTAGAACACACTGGGAAAGGGTAAGAGTTTTAAGCTTTAGGCTCAGTTCTAAAATTAAAGCTTTCTGAGAATCCGCAAAGCATTTGAATTTTAACATTTTGTTTATCTGCTAAAAAAATTCAACTCGTATCTATTTATTTAATATTGGAAACATACATATGACTCATTGGATGTATATGTATACATAAAAATATGTTGTAATATATATCAACTTTAACCCAGATAACTAACAAAGCTAAATGAAGGTGAAAATATGTATTAACATTAAATTATTAGGAAAAATGATGAATTTGTTCACTATTTGTAAATTCAATTCTGTCATGCTGTAGGTGCTGCTATTATTCTGAGAAAGAATGACAGAGAATGACTGCAGGAGGTTACCTGATGTGTGAAGACTGACCTGGGCTGGATAGGAGGGCAGAAAACATACTCCCAAAGTGCAAAACAGGAAAACACAAATCAATGATACTAAAAGGATTACCATGTCAACCTGGGTCAGAAAGGAATTGTGCTGAGTATGGAAGACTAGAGCAGAGGAACCCATGACCGCTTGAGGAAGGCAGAATTCCAGAAATTAAAAAGAGACAAAAGCATATTCCGAGCTATCTCATTATCCATTTAATGATGTTCTTGGGTGGCACTGCACTTGAGTTCATTCCTGGTCGTCATTCCTTGACTCAACCCTCATCCACACACTTCAACCATTCCTTTCTGAGGTAGTCGCATGGATATGTGAATGCGCCTGTGGTGGCTGTTTTTCTGTGGAGACCTAGACACAGACGACTCTCTTCCTTTCTCCTTCTCCTTCTCCTTCTCCTCTCAAGACAGATTATGCCAAAGCAAGGTTGCAGATACTGCTGCATGTCAGAGGATGATGGTACCTTGGGAGGTAGGAAAAGGAAGACTTAGGGAATACGTGGAATATATGCTTGGGAATCATCTATGGCTCAAATCTGAAAGATAATTTATCGTCAGGTCCACAGGGTACATATAAAACTGAAGAGCGGATCAAAGTCAAAGGCTAAAGATAAGACTGATGAAAGGATACAAAAGACAGGATAAAGAAATTAAAAACCTAAAACAACCTGAAACAAAACAAAACAAAAAGGTATCCAAGAAGTATCATGGATTAGATTAAAAGTTTAGATATCTGTTTTCCTATAATACAGCTACATGTTCAAGGGGAGAATCAAATTTTTTCAAGTATCTTCTGAAAACTAGATCCCCCCGCACATACTGTGCCAAATGTACTCATTTTCTAGGAGTATTTACATAGTATCCTCATTTTCTGAAGTTCTTCTCTTTGGAACTGTGATACTATATTCCTCTTCTTCTTCCTTTACTCACCGAATTGATAGTACATTGTTCCTTTAGTGGACCCTCTTCCCCTCACGCTTCTTAAATTCTGGTATTTCATAAGAATGAAATGAAAGAGTTGCAAAGAAAGAAGCCACACTTCCATACCAAAGCTTTTTTTTTTTTTTTTAAGCTTTATATTTTGTGCTCTCGTTTCATCAAGTACAAGTTTCTTTCCCACAACATATCATGCTCTATTTTCAAGTAAGTGTTTCAATGTTTATCTGTACTCCCCAGCTCTGAACTCCTTAAAGGCATGGGCCATTTGTTGAAAGAAAGACTGAATGTAATTGATTAATACATGCGCGAATGGGTGATTGTCTCCATCCAAGTGGTACATAGAAGTTTTTTAAGGATATATTGAAAATATAGCCTAGCAGCTTAATTCTTTCAAGACTTGACTCTTTGTCTCATTTATGTAGTCACACCATTACGATATCATCTATGTTTTCATCCTATTAGATGCCACAATCATCTTTGGTCAAAACATCTGAAATTGATCTCTTTAAATCTATTCTGATTCCATCCAATCCATCTTGACAATCCTAGTAGACAGATTATTTTAAATAAACAAATCTGATTCTGCCGAACATCCTCTCACCCCTTCATTAAAACAATCAATTAATCCCATTGCTTAACACAAAATTAAAAATAGTTACCATAAGTTAAATCAGTGCTTTAACTGTTTGGAGACCAATTCATTAGTGAAGCGTGATGAACTATTTTTAAAGGAATATAACAGGAAGAAGAGAAAATCCAAAGGACATCACCCATATTTAGCGGGATTATTGTTTCAGGTAATGTGTGTGTGTGTGTGTGTGTGTGTGTGTGTGTGTGTGTGTGTGTGTATTGTGTGAGTTCATGTGTGCACAGATTTGAGTTTGCAATGTAAAATGCAACATTTACTATGGATTCTAATTTAATGATCTCACAAACTATGGCCTCTGTTGATCTTGCCATTTTGACTTCCTGCTATTCTTTGTCTCCTGCTATTCACACTTTTCTTCCCTTTCAGTTTAGCCATTGCATTTTTCTATCTCAAGACCTTGTACATCATCTCTAAAAATTTTGTCTTTCACCTCTTTTGCTTCCTTTATCATTCTCTATTTCACAGTATAAACAAAACTTCTTCAGCGAAAATTTTTTGACGCTAATATGACATTAGTTTTTCCTTGTATACATTAGCTTAGCATCCTAAGTGTTTGTTAATTTTTTTTTAACATAGATTCTTCATCCTGGTCCATTTTTATTCAACAATATTATATAATTATTGTGAACCTATTATCAGTATCAAACTTTAGCCATTCAGTTTTAGTATTAAAACAATGACTTTACCTTGATCGATGAGACATTTCAGTATATATCCTTTGTTATGATGCTTGGTTTACATATAACACAGCACACTGTATTTTAGAGAGCTCAATAGCTGTAGAGCAGTTTTTTGTACTTTATCAAAATAATCATTTCTAACATAGAATATTTTTTATTTTCTTTTTAAAAGAAGTCCACTTGTTTTTAAAAATTTTGTCCGGAGTCTATTATCATCTTCAAGCTTTTTTGAGAAGTCAATGTCACAACACTATTTCCTTTTTTGTTTCTTTTGACACAATCTCAGTATTTTGGCTCTACATTTTTTAATTCCTGAATCCATGCATGCAAATATCTATCCATCAATTCAAATAAGTATTTATTCCACATCAACTGTAGTAGGGTAGGTGAAACTTTTGTGACAAAAATACCCCAGATTCAGCGATTTAGAAAAACAACAAAAACAGCAACATTAATTTTGATTTTTCTTTCATATTATAGTCCAAGGTGTGGATTTCAAGATATCAAGGGATCTGCTTCAGGAATCCAAGATGATGGGGATTCTAATGTCTTTAATATGCAACCTCCAAAGTCACTGTCCTCACTGGCATATCCACTAGCACAGAGGGAGAAAGATAGGAAGTTCAGAGTCAGAAAATTTACCTTAAATTAAGTGAAAGTTGCACATTATATTTGTTCATATTCCATTGATGTTAGTTTTATCACATGAACAAACCTAGCTAAAAGAAAGAGTGGAAATCATAGTGTCAGATAAATCTACCACATTCCAGTTTTACCTCTATTAATAATGGAAGAAGAAATAAAAGGAAATGTATTGCTAAAAGACAGTTAACAGCCTCACCATATCAACTTTGAGAAAGAAGTCATATGAAATGTAAAAAAAATATGTAAAATTGGATTCTTTTAATAAGATATTTAAATGTAATGGAAGAGAACAAAATAACATCAAAATAGCTATAATATGGTATAAAAATTCTGTAAATGGCATCTAAGAGTCACAAATATTATAGAAATTCACCAAAAGAAAAGTTACTGGTTGTGTGACTGAAAAATTTCAAGACATTGAGGAGAGGTTACCTGAGCATTGAAGATGAATGGAGTTTCAGCAGGTGAAAGTGATTGTGAGAAATTTTCTTTTGCCCTATGCTCTCTATTGTTCAATCATTCTCTTTCCTAAACATACATTTCTTACCCACTCTAAAAGCTAAAATCATATATACATGTACACTGAGAATATGTATGGAAATAATTGTTTACTCATTATAACTGCCTAGTATCCTATATTGTAATTTTGTAAGAAACAGTTTTTTCATATAACTGAATTATTTTGTAAGTTCTTTTCAGGACTCTCAAATCCTTTTATTGATATGATGGGAAAATACAGGTTTATCCTTGGGTTCTGATTTTATCTATGTGGAATTACTGGATCAATGACTTTATGTAAGTTGGCAAGTGAGTCAAAAGCTGCTCTTGTGGGCCTTGAGCTGACAGATATTAGTCAAAATCAGAAGGAGGGCAGAGGCTGCAAGAGAAACCTGCTGTTCATTATGGCCAGGTCAGAGATGATGCCATTTCCTCACATTGCCTCCAAGGTGACACAGAGAATATCTACTTTACCATGTATTTGTTCAGGGTCAAGTATAATACAGTGCACATAGTACTGGATATTTTTAGCCTCATGTGCAAAGATGTGATTAGTTAATAGATCTTGAAAGAGAAACTAATGGGGACTATCACATTGTCTGTCACAGGCATAGAAAAATGTGTGTTTTTCTATTCAACCAACTACATGTTCAGTCTCTGATAGAAACTTTGAGAGCCATCTTTCTGACTTCCCACAGAAATTGTGACAGTAGATATGAAAAATGAATTGACTTCCACTTCTTATAATCTAACTAGGGCTGACCTTTCAGAGGTCTGAGAAGTTACCTGGGTCATTTGGGTTCCTGCCAGTCTTTCTGTGCCCAGCTGCTACCCCTCAAGCCCAATCCTCCACACAACTGGTATTTCAAAGGCATCATGTTTCCTAATTTTCACCAATTTTAAAAATGACCACAGTAGGTGAAAATGTACCACCTGGTTCCCGACCCTGAAAATCCCTAAGCTACTCAACCAGAAAACTAGGAAAGGTAAAGATCTAATCTCAATTTCTCAATTCATATGCTTTCCCTCATCAATTTTCATGGCCTAAATTACCTCTCAAAGAAGCTCTCAGTTTTTTATAGTGATGTAGATTTTATGAGCATAGTCTTTATCTCCTCTTCATGGCTTCTTGATTTTTCTTCTTTGATCTTTGTTTAGGCCCGCTACTTTTTTACTTCCAAATAAAACTATATGACTTAATTCAATATGTGATGTAGTACAATACATGTGTGCCACCTACAAAGGCATTTAGAGTTGTC
Source organism: Tarsius wallacei (assembly GCA_963574415.1). Taxonomy (NCBI): domain Eukaryota; kingdom Metazoa; phylum Chordata; class Mammalia; order Primates; family Tarsiidae; genus Tarsius; species Tarsius wallacei. Next base: position 10,418 of record CAUYQG010247844.1, on the reverse strand, counting down.
TTCAGTGGATAATAGTGTATTCTGTTATCAAGACTCTTGAAAATCTGCACTGTATTACATCAACTGATGAAATCAAACAAATTATTGCTATTAGTTGAGGTACTTGCTAAGGTTTGTGGGGAAAAAAATAAGGAAAGGAAGACAAGAATACAGCACCTCAAATTGGATAGAAGTTTCTCTATCATGTAACAGTCAAGTCGTATTTCAAAAGTCCAAGGCGGGAGGCACTGCTGCTATTCTTAACATGCATTTTCTTATGTGTCAGTTTTTTGGTTCTCATCATTTTTGAGCTGCTAGTAAGGAAAAGGAACTGGCAGAACACAAAGCCAGATGTTTTCTAGGCAAGACCAGACACGGACACAAATCAGTTCCTCTTATCTCATTGGTCAGGACTTGTTCACATGACCATAATAGGTGGGGAATATAATTTTTAGTTGGATGGCCACAAGCCTGGCTACAACTCTATTGCTAAAAATTAAGTAGACAATAGATATTAGGATACAACTAGCCATCTGCCAAACATTTTTTTGTACTGTGAATATCTACTTGTCATACTTAGCCACAGCCATTAACATTCTTGAGTTTCAGGTACAAATAAATTCAGTTTGTCAAGGATTAAGGACTTCTTGATTCCCACCTCCCTGAACTGAGATCAGAAATTTCTTCCAGGAATGCAAGTTGCTTTAAGGTGTAGCTCATAAGCCAACTTTCTGTAGTGATTTGCTCTCTTCAGATGAAGCAATGAGTCAAACATAACCAAGCTCTAAATTATCCATTGCTTTTTTCTCATATGCCACATCTAAGCATACTTATTAAAATTTTTGAAACACATAATTATGCATACTTTTTATTTTAAAAATTCAGCCATGTATTCCAATATTTATATTTTCATTATAATTTAGTATCTCCTTTTACTTTAAAATCTTTGAGGTGGTATTTTACATGTACTCTACTCTATGCTGAGGAGTCAACCTGTATACTTCTCATATTTTTTCAAAGTTCTATTCCACCTGAGGATTGCTAATATAACAAAGAACAAATAAGCTAACTTTAATTGACATTTGTTATATATTAAAACTTGCTCCACCATTATAAAAAATAAAAAAAATAGACACAACTCTAGTTTTCTGAATCCAAATTATTAATAAATAAAAATATATTTTAAAAAGTATTTTAAACATGGTGCCATGATAATTGAACAGAATACAATGACACTGATACATATTTTTTTCAAATCTTACCTTTTGTGCTAGGTCCTATTGCAAATTAAAATAAAAACACCACACGTTACACAGGACTTTATAAAACATATTTTTAGTTAAGAAAACAGAATCTACTTTTATTAAACTTACTAACATAAAAAGTGCATCACATGACTAAAGGGCAGATTTTATGTTATAGACAATAAATGCTTATTTATTGTCTATAAATGTCTATAAATAAATGCTTATTAATATTAACAGAAGATAAACCTCTAAAAAGCAAATACTGTGTGCTGCTTCCCCATATGGTGCCTTGCATTCAGTAGTTATAAATAGAATGTTTGCTGATTGCATTAGCGCACTCTGCCCTGAGTTGGAGCATTACAATGATTGGTACTAAGTTGAGTGGAGATGAAAGGAAGGGATAGGAGGCACATTGTGCTTCTGTTTCATGTATAGAAAAAGAAAATATCAAATGAGAGATTAGAAAGACTGTATTATCCCAAATTAACTTATTCAAACAGATTTTTTTTTTGTTTTGAGTTGGAGCCTCACTCTGTCACCCAGACTGGAGTGCAGTGGCCGCTCCCGGCCACTGCAGCCTCGACCTGCTGGGCTCCGGCGATCCTTCCGCCTCAGCCTTCCAAGTAGCCAGAATTACAGGCGCGCGCTACCACGCCCAGCTGATTTTTTTTTTTTTAATTTATTGTGGAGATGAGGTCTCGCCAAGTTGCCCAGGCGTGTTTCGAATCCGCGGGCTCAGGCAATCCACTCACCCCAGCCTCCCAAAGGCGCAGGATTATAGGCTGAGCCACCGAGCCAGGCTCAAACAGATTTTTTTTTTGTAGTTAGATTCTATTATTTTATCCAGGTGTTCCGAACTGCTAACCAGTCTGTGATGTAGTCTTTGGTCTACATTAAATGGTGGAGATTGTTTCTGTGGTTGTTTTTTTAAAAAATGCTGCAGTGAACATGGGAGTATAGCTGTCTCTTTGAGATCCTGATTTTGAATTCTGTCAACTGTGACCATATGGGTGGACCCGGAGAGCATTATGTTAAGTCAAACAAGACAGATATAGAAAAACAAATACTATATGACCACTCCTTTATGTGGAATCTCAAATAATAAAACTTATAGAAGCAGAGAGTAGGATGATGGTTTTCAGGGGCCAGGGAGAAAAGGAAAGTGGGAAGGTAATGTTCAACAGGTACAAAATTTTAGTCATGTAAGATAAATAAGTTCTGGATATTTACTATACAGTATAGTGCCTGTAGTTAACAACACTCTATTGTGTTCTTTAAATTTGCTTAAGTGAGTAGATAGTATGCTAACTGTTCTTATCACACCCATATTAATAATAGTAATAAAAGGGGTGAAAAAATCCTCTGGGAGGGGAAGAATGTATTTATGGCCTTGATGGTGAAATAGTTTCACAGGTGTATACTATACCAAAGTCATTGAGATAGATACATTAGATATGTGTAGCCTTTTATGTGTTGATCATACCTTAATAAAGTGGTTTTTAAAAAAGGAGATGAGAAAGGGGAATAGACATTTCTTACCAAAATGCGCACCAGCTCACATTAGGATATGTGTGGTTACTTGTGCATTCTAAAACCTCCTTGTGATAGATTTTCCTAGGTATATAGAAAGAAGCCCAATTTGGGGGTAAAAGAGTTTGATCTACTTGGCCTCTCAGTGCAGTGTCAGTAGAACACATTAACTTTTTCCAGTGCACTCAATTGCCCTGTCCTTCACAACTGCATCACTATGCTGAAAAATGTGATTTTCATAGAAATGTTCAATTTTGCAGCTTAGAGACTTTGTAAAGTGAGGGGGGAAATATCATTTTTGTACTTAAACTGCTCCTCAAATTGCTCACTTTAGAAAGTTAAAATTGCCCCTGAACGTAATCACACTGGACCAACATGTGCTGTAATAATGTTTAACCCTTTCGTTTTTCGTTAGCTCTGCTATTCCTTGTCTTGCTCACAGCAAACATTCAAACAAGAATGAAATAAAGCCCTTCAAATGTCTAGCTTTGCCACTCTTCCCCCACCCACCCCCCCCAAAAAATTCTAAGTACCTGGATAATGAACAGTGCTCAGATTTTATTTCTTTTATTTTTTTTCTTCATTTGGCTACTTGAAGATGAGTAAGATTTTTTGACACAGAATCATACGCATTAGGACTACAAAGAAGCATAGACATTCTCCCATGAAAGACAGGCTGCTTTTAAGCTCAGCATCCTTCATCACTCCCCTAATGCTCACGCACCCCACACTCCTCCCCACACACCAATGAATCCTGAATTCATTTTCATTCTCAGTATGCTGGTTTACCAGTACCCTGTAAAAGATCTTCCCTTCCTGCGGTTTGAAGACTAGGATAAAGCAGTAAGGCTTTAGTCATACATATTTAAAAGTGAAGTTGCAAGAGACTTCACATCAGAAGATAAGGCTGTATATTTATTTATCTTTTTTTTTTTTAATCATTGAGTGGTTTCTGAAGTTCTCTTTGACAACTTATCTATCATGGTTCCTCCATTGAATATTCTAACAGTATGCCTATTTAATCTTCTGATGTAAACAAAAGTTTAGTTTTTTCTCACATCTCCTTCACTCTCTGAGAAAAATTTGAGAGTGAATGTCAATTTATCTTTGAAAAGCAACTATCCAAAGTAATGCAAAATATCCCCAATAAGCAAAATGCCCATAGCATGATGGAATCTTTTTTTTACCTTATCTCTTTGACTCTTCCTTTGAATCAAGATCAATTCAGAAAATAGTTCTTTAATAGTCACTATAGATAAACTCATTACTGGGCACTGTGGGGAGAAACAAAGGGAAATAAAACACACAATCTGTTTCCAGATGGAATTTACTATCTCCTGGGACAGATTAGCCACCCTTGCCTTTTAATATCTGCCTTATTAATATTATTTATTTATTTTTAAATCCTATGTTAATGAAATCCTATCTACCCTCTATCATCTTTATCTCCATTTTTATTAATAAGCACTTATTCCATGTTGACCATTCACGATACTCTATTTTTTATAAGTAAGGTGCAGGAAATAGTATATACCACACATTCCTGTCTTTAAGTAGTTTACAGTTTAACAGTGGAGGAAAACATTTGATTTTATAATTTAGGAACTAAACTAAAGTAAAGTTAAGGACTTTTTAGCTGAGGTCCCCAAGTTTTGTATCACAAGAATACCGGTGTGCCTATTTCAAATGATTTCCTTAGTCCTCCTGAGCTATGAGTTATGTCTCCATGTTAATGTTAGGTAAAGCTGCTAGTTCATTTACCACACTTTGGGTACCCAGACCCAAAATATATTGAATCTGACTTTTTAGGAAAAGGAGGACATAAGCTATATTTTTTTAATACACAAGGTTTGATCATACTTATTTCTATAACCCTAATCTCATTTTTATAGAGGTGGAGGAAAAAAATTGCTTCAGGCTGATTACATCAGTGTTTTCCAAAGATAACTATAGATCAAGGTAGCTTTTTGGAAAAACTTTACTTTTCCCTACTGAATCACACTGAGAAGGTAAGCCTAGGAATTGCAATTTTCATAGCTTCTCATATGATTCCTAAGCATAATCAAGTTGGGAAATTGCTCTAGGATTTTGCCCAGGTTTATTACAGTGAGTTAGAGGTTGAGCTAAGTTTTTTGTTTTGTTTTGTTTTGTTTTATTTTGTTTTTCTCAGATAGAGACTTAGTGTGTTAGGGTTAGGCTTCTCAGAGGCCATGGATGGAGAGAAATGTGAACCACAATCATTCCTCAGTCTTATAATTTCTACTAAGTGTGGTGGTCATTGGTTCTGTTCTCCTTCTAGGTACAGAATGAAATTACATTTCCTGGATCTGTGCTGTTGCGTTGGGACAAATGACAAGTTCTTCTTATATGGGAAAGAGAAAGTAGAATATCAAAGCATTTTTAAACATGTTTGAGTGTCTGACTGATGAGATATGGAGTATGTTAACCACCTAGTAGAGGGCAATAAACTTTCAGATATAAAAAAGTAAGCATGACAATGTTTTTGAAAGTAGAAAGCTAAACAGCTGTGCATAATCAAGAAAGAGAGCTTGATTTTGAAAACAGTAGTCATAAGTCGGAGGAAAAAAGACTCCATAAAACAGAGAAGAAGAAAGAGGAGATGAAGAAAGAGTCCAAGGGTTGCAGGAACTGAAGTAGGGTGGGGAAAACATACAAAGAAAAAAGACAAGAAAAAGTATGAAAAGCCAGACTAAAGAAATAAGAATGGTAGCTCAATTGACTGTTTCTTAAACTCTAAGAGTGTTTATGAAGAGGGTGATTAATATCCAGTTTTAGCAATGTCTATATCTGGCACACAACCTTTAGTAGAAGGTTGTGTGCCAGATATAGACATAACTACCCGTGTATGTGAGTGTGTGTGTGTGTGTGTTTGATAGGTATGTATTAAAAACTTGAGCCTAAGGAGACTAGTTCTAAGGACTTGGAAATATTAATCAAAATTGATGACTTAGTACCAAGTCCTTACAAAATTGAAGAAAGTAAAAATTATCTTTTCTTTTTCCTGCTCACCTCTCCTGTGAACTCTTACTCCTCATAGCCTCTAGACCCACCTCTTTTCTTTCCTCTTATACTCAGATGAAACATCTGTAAGACATTCTTCTTTCTTTTATGACTTAGTTTGAATGCATTTTGGGGGGCTATAGATGGTGTTTTGTATTATTCCTCCAAGAGCATTTTCATATTGGGAAATTCATGAACCAACAAATTTTTACAGCATTGGTAACTTTAAGGGTGATATTATAAAAACTGTGACTGGTAAGGCCGATTGACACTCTGGCTTGAAAAAACATAATGCAAGAATATCTAACAAAATTATTATGATGAATGAACTATTTTAGTGTCAACAGTAGAATCTTGGCAGTGGAAGAGAATGCCATCTCTGTGCCATCTCAGGGACATTTTGCAGTTTACCACGTGTAAACTTCTCAATGACCTGTGAGTTCGTGGGCTAGGTATTTTACCACCAATTTCTTAATGAAAAAAAAACAACAAAAACACCAAAAAATGGAGGTGAGAAGTAAGAAATTTGTCCACCCAGTAGCTAGTAAGGAGTAGAGCCCAAACCCAACTCAAGTCATTCAGATTCTGAAGAGTATTTTTCATTTGACCTCAACCCTTGGAAATCTTTAGTCTGTTTTGCATCAGAAGGCATATCTAGAAACCTGGGTAAAATTTAAAGAGAGAAAGATTTTCTTAAAACTTTTTAAAACATAAGACTATCCAACAATGGAATAGGTTGCCTCAGAAGTAGTTTCTTCTGCCACACTGAAATGATTCAAAGGGATGATAGATGACAATCAGCCTGGGATATTGCAGAAAAGACTCCTCTTGTCTGAAGTTAGATTAGATGTCAGATAAAATCCTCTCTAAATCCCCAATTCTATGCCTCTAGGGTCCTAAACATTCTATAATGTGGTGCGGAATATAAATGAAATAAGTTAAGAGAAGCGATCAACCAACAGATAGATATTTTTTACATTTCTGCAATGAGCAAGACACCAGGATTCTCATCTCTCACCATGAAAACAGCTACTTTCTTTCCTCCTTTCAGAAAGTGTGAATCAGGCTTTGTGTGAGGTAAGCAGTAACCAAGAGAAAAAGCTGTCACAAAAAGGATCAAGGAAAAAAAAAGTCAAATGTTAACTTCTCACCATTTTCTCAAGTCTGGTTCTTCCAATAGCATCTTCTTAAAGTTCTATGCTGACCTCTCCCCCTACCCTGTTGTCAAAATGTGGGGGAAGAATCCTGCTGATTGACTCATGAAACTCATTACCAGAAGTTCTCTATTTTGACAGTTAAGGCCACAGAAGCAATTTGTACTTTACTTAGAAGTTTATTGCATTTTGATAATTGCTTTTACCCTTGAACTGTAGAGTTTTAAAATATAATTTTTGACTGACTATAAAAAGGAAAAAAATCCATATAACTTTAAGAGCATTTTCAAAGCTTTTAAAGTCTTCACTATTCTAAAGCATCCCAATATTACCTTATCGAGTTGCTTCAAGTTAGCATCATAATCATTTTTTTAACCCTCTGACACCAAAAGTATCCAAAGAAAGGGAAATGACAGAGATAATCTTTTCTTAAAGAGCATTCTGTCCAGAAACAACATTACTGAAGAACAAAACAAAGGGACGAGAACATCAAATAGTTTCTCAGTGAGACTGGCAGGACTCTAAACAATGAGTCTGAAGTGCTCAGTTTCAAAAAGCTTAGTAGTTAGTCAAATTATGCCAATGAAATAAATGTAATGGATATATGTTCTTATATATGGTCATTGTCCAAGCATGAAAATACATATGGATTGTTAGTAAAATGTGTATGCTGGTTTACAAACAGTATGAAAATAATTTACACATTGTTTTATGGATCACAAATCACTCTAAAATCTTTCCATATGTATTGTCTACAGTTGGGAAATATTTGCCTTGTATAGATAGATTCAAGCAAATGCCTAGGGATAATTGTAGTTTAAAACACCGCATATCATTCTAACAGGTTTCCTAGGACTACTTTTGAAATTTTCCACTTATCTCTAGCCTTGTCTGTATTAGACTTAGACTCAAGTAAACCAGCTAGTGGCATGGTTTCAACACAGCAAATCTATACGAGTGTTGGTTAGTAAATAATCTAAAAATCGAACACTTACCTGTCCATAATCATTTACAGTCAGTCAGCCATTTTTACTTTTTATTTGATTATTGTTACAGCCTTTGGTGGTATTAGTACTTCTATTTTCTGGAAGAGGTCATCAAGTTAACAGACAGTTTTTTTTTGTTTGTTTGTTTGTTTTTCTGAGTTGGAGTCTCACTCTGTCACCCAGACTGGAGTGCAGTGGCCGCCCCTGGCCACCGCAGCCTCGACCTGCTGGGTTCGGGCGATCCTTCCGCCTCAGCCTTCCAAGTAGCTGGAACTACAGGTGCGCGCTACCACGCCCGGCTAATTTTTTTTTAATTTATTTATTGTAGAGATGAAGTCTCGCCAAGTTGCCTGGGCGGGTCTCGAACCCGCGGGGTCAGGCAATTTACTCACCTCAGCCTCCCAAGGCGCGGAATTACAGGCTGAGCCACCGAGCCGGCAACAGACAGTTTAAATGCTTTGTCGGGACCATACAGGTAGCTAATGATAAAGCCAGACTAGACACCAGAATTATTATTGCAAGACCTAAGTTAGAAGTACCCATTATGACAATGGTGAGTCAAATTATCTTCTATTAGACTTGACTTCTCTTCATCTCTATTAGTAAACATGGAAGCTTCAGATTCGTGTGAATTTATACAGTGAAATGTGCACACAGTGAGATATGAGAATTTTCAAGTAAAATAGAAATACTTCAGAGGGGAGACATTTAATAGAGGACTTTCATTTTGGAAATGACTTTTTTTTGTGTTTGTTTTCCCCTAGTAGTGCCAATCCCTGGTTTATTATTCTATCTATGCAAAGAAGTCATGGATGATGAATCTATACTAGGCGATAAAGGGAAATTAAGTTAATAACAATAATTCTCATTTATCTAATACTGTATATTTTTCAAAGTGCTTTGGATCATCAGTGCTATCTGATGAAACACCCTAGTGAGGTTGGCATGGCAGAGATTTGTAGAGCCCTTGCAAAAGCACTAGCTAAATGACATTCTTTTGCAAAATGGAAAGACTTGTGAATAACATATGTCCTATATACATAAGTAACCTAAAAGAGGAATGATAATCCAGCTCAAAACAAAAAAGAGTGAACTCTTCAAATGAACCCTGGTACCTGCCACATACTCAGTGTGTGCTAACTTTAATTTAAAGATGAGGAGACAAAGGCAGTTAGAAAAATAGATTTGGTTACTTAGACAGTTAGTGCAGAAATGGCAATAGACTTTGATTGAAACTTTGAAGATAAGATAACAAGAAACAGCCACAATTCTTTAGATTGTATTCCCCAGTGTCACTGTCAGAGGCAAAAATCTTTGCTAAAGGGGCCATGAATTCAATCAGCGTGGCATTTCTTGTCATTTTTGATAAGAAGCCATATCTCATGGCATAAAATACTTTCTTTTCTCCATGAGTTTTGTGGAAGCTTTTTTTCCTCTTCACATAACAAGGTTGTACAATATTGTACTGGGAAGCACTTTGAACTCCTAGGAGGATAAGTGCTATTTAATTGGAAAGTGTTATTAGTCCTATGACTGTCATTATGTGCACCAGCACATTTTGCAGTTAATGCATCTCAATATTACTGCTGTTGACATCCTTCACTTTTTTTTTTAACCAGCCCAATGGCAGAATTGGATGTCTCTGGGGACTGATTATTGATTATTGGAAAGTGGATTCAGAGTCTTTTGCTTCTAGGTCATTAATATCCAACACCTTGCTGTATTACTCTATGTTGAATGGTATTGCAATAGCATCAATACTATCCTCACCTATGATTCACAATGCACCAACATTACCCATCAGGTTTACTTGATGGGGAAAATATCGATTTGCAGAAAGATGTAATTCTTACCCTCAGTTAATAATTTCAACATTTCTAACTGCAAAAATAATTTATTTAACTAATTGTATTTCATTTCTTTCTGTATAAAAAGACAATTGCAGTTGAAGTGTTTAATCTGCACTTGCTAAGACAATCTCACATGGTGTATTCTTTTAGCTTCCCAATTCCCTCCACCAGCTCTGTCCACAACTAACTTCAAATGCAATCTCCTACTGAGACACAGATATAATTTCTCATTTCTCATCTGTTGACGAAAAAGGCAGTAACATATCTAAAATACATTAGGTGTTCTTCCTACTTTGATCACATCACAGTTTTGTTCTTTGCTACACTATGAACATTGTGTTTTTCCCATTATTTACATCTCACTCTATGTTGTCAGCAATTATTCCCTGAATTTTCAGGTTCTCTATTTTCAACCACACATGTGTGGGCTAATTAGATGGTATAGAGTAATATTCCTAGTGGTCAAGAAATGGAGTTGTATTTTGGAATGAGGGAGATAGAACTTTGGGGCAGATAAGAAATATTTACCTATTTGGAAGGCTGAGGTGGAAGGATCGCCGGAGCCCAGCAGGTCGAGGCTGCGGTGGCCGGGAGCGGCCACTGCACTCCAGTCTGGGCGACAGAGTGAGACTCCAACTCAAAAAAAAAAAA
>CAUYQG010247841.1:0-23292 GCA_963574415.1 Tarsius wallacei | reverse complement strand
CCTAAACCTACGGTCCGTAGCCTACCACTCATTCAACACTCAACCCAGCCAAACTTTAATAAGATGCCGTGAAACAACCTTGTCCTTTTTTTTTTTTTTTTCAAATTAAGCTAAGGGAGCAGGAAAAAGGGGTGGGGCGGGGGGCTGAGAAATGTCTTCTCTTTGAACATAAAGAATGTAGTCCAATAGCGTCTTTGAAAAAGAGAAAACATCCACACAAGAAAGGAGGAAAGCCTGGTGAATTAAAGCCAGAAATCCTCCACACCTGCACTTCTCTCCCTGCCCCTCAAACATTCACAGGATGCCTAAATCAAAGAGAAACAGAGTAAGGTGAGCATCGAGGCATGTTCTGCACTCAAAGCAAGATCAATCTTTATACATAGATCCTTTTTTGGCACTGATGTCGGAAATCCAAACATGGAGATACTTAGATCTGCAAATAACCTAATCTGCATACCAGATGGATCTAAGGGGGAAAAAAAACATACACACTTCTCCACACACATATTTTTTTGTAAAATGTGAGCATAGAAAAACAGATGCTTTTGCCTCCCAAAGGATCTGTGGGCCTCTCAAGTCATCTTGTGGAGCAATTTCATTTCAAATTTCTAAAATTATGAAAAAGTCTAGATTAAATGTTAAGTTGAAAAAGAAAGGGCCTCACATAGAAAACTAACTGAATATTTTATGAATTATTTTTAACTACTCAGTGATACCCAGCCCTCAGTTTCACAGATTAGTAGGTGGGGGTTCAGTAAGGGTTTTCCCCAAATGGGTTGACTACAATTCACTGACTTCCTAGACAAATAATTTGGTGCTATATGCATGGCTCAGTGTGTTAGTATGTAAGAGCTCTTCTGCAAATGAAACTCTACTGTTCAAGCTTCAGTGAATGAGGAATGTGACATTTTTTGTTTCAGATCCTACATGTGGGGATAAAAATAAATTTCCTTAGAACAATGAATTTTATCTATATTTTACACATGTCCCCTTTTTATTACATTTAACATATCTGCTATCATATCAAGTCATCCATCATCTCCAACAAATCTTACAAAGACAAGGAATACAGAACATGGATTTGAAAACTTGCTATTTCTTCCTTAAATTTCACGATCAACTGTTAAAAAAGCTTTTATACTTGAACTTCTAAAACTAATTCAGAAAGAGCTATTATAATTACTATAAAAGCAAAGTTGAATATTCTCTTGGTTACCAGAGTTGCTAAATAACCGAAGGTACAATTTATGCCTTGTTCATCTACAACAGATGGAAAGATTTAGGACTAACTGAACAAGAACTGCTCCCACTAACTAGTTCTATTGTGCACCATTTTATGTACAACCCTGCCATCCCACCCTATTTCCACAAGCCCTGTACCAAAAATTCAAAAAAGAGAAAGACCAAGAACAAAACATGACACTTTCTGCAGTGAGGCTTCCCTTAGCTCACATCAGTACAGTCATAGCTGATCCACATAAGTAAGATTTCAAGGTAATGAAAGTTTATTCTCATAAGTATTGGGACTCTGAGAATTTCTGATGGAAACCATCCCTAAAATATATTATACATATCCCTGGGTTTTTCAGCAAAAATTCCTAAACACAATAAAACACAGCCTGATAATTCAGGCATTCACAAGCAGCATTCATGATTATACTGTGCAGTAGTACAATATTGTCTCCTTTTTTTTCATCTTCTCCTTTTCCTTTAAGTCAGGCTGTCACTTCCTCTGCTACAAATGTCCCTTTTCTGATACCACTCCCTCCATGTACACCCCTTCTAGTTTGCAGTTTTTAATTTACTGTGAACTGAAAAACCAAGATTGGTAAGAACTCTGTTAAGTAAGAGTTAAGAAGGCACTGAAAGCAAGGATGAGGAATTAATTATGGGCTTCAATGCAGCAGCTTTGTGACACTTAAATGTTCCTATCTTTAGATAACTTTCCCATCTCTTCTAGTTTAAGGCTAAATTTTGAAAAGATGATGCTGTGAGAGAGCTACCTTCAAATAAGTAAATCTGTTCTGAACAGACCAAACCAGGCATGGATTAAAGCAGATATTCCAATAGCTTCAAGTTCTCTTGAACCTGAAAAACAACGTCTCAATGAATGACCCCCTTCTCACATTTATATAATGTCACATACTTACATAATACACATCTCAAACACTTTTGTAGACATTATCCAGTTTGATCCTGGCAACGTAGCTGAAATAGGAAGGGCCAGATCACAGATAAGAAAATGAAGGTTCAGAAAAGTTGAGTGATTTGCCCACAATCAAACAGTGAGGAAATGACAAGGTCGGGCTCCTGGGTTCTCATTTGTGGCTCTTCTCCCAACACTGACATCTACCATTGCTCTCTCTCTCATCTTTCTTATGCCTCTGATGAGAAAAACTCACTCTGTTTCCCTTGGGCTCCCTTTTTATTTCTCTCTAAGCTCTGTCAGATGTCTTAAAGAATATTCCTCATTTTTCTGGCAAAACTCAAAACCCTCTGATATTATTATGTTGAGGGTTGTCAGTGAATTAAAAATTCAACAAATGTATGGTCCCAACTTGCCACCAAAAGTTAACAAATGTCACTAGCAAGGATGTTTCTCACAAGCGGACACTGAAGAATACATCCCAGAAGATACCTAACAGCTCATTTTGTGTCATGGCAGCATGAGAAATCACCTCCTCAAGACATTCATTAACCTTTCATTTCATCCATAAATAATCAGTCAGAAATGTGGCTCATATTTTAAAATAATTGAAAACCAAGCTTTCTTGTTTCTCTCTCTCTCTCTCTCTCTCTCTCTCTCTCTCTCTCTCTCTCTCTCTCTCTCCTCCTCTAACTCAGCATCTGAAATAACATTAAGGCTTGCAATGCCAGTATGATATTCAAATGTATGGTTCTACTCCGCTGGGCCAGCTTAAACCTTGCCTCCTCCATGAAGCCTTCCCTGCCTACCTCAAGCCTTAAACATTTCTTCTCCCCCTTATCCAAGAATTTAGATCAATTATTGACATTTGGTATTTTAGCATATATTTAGAAATCATGTGAAGTACTGCCAAGAGTATGGGTTCTAGCAGCAGAAAGACTCAGGTTCTAATTCCAACTTTATCACTTCCTAGCTGTATGGCCTTGGGCAGATAACTTAAACTCTCTCTGACTGAGATTCCTCATCTACAAAATGAGACTAATGATACTAAATCTGTTCAATTGTTCTGGGGATTTAATACATATAAAGCACCTAGCACATTGCCTGGCATATACTAGGCACTCAATTTATTATTATTACAGCCTTTCATATATAGTTCTGGTTTGATATACCTTCAATTTTGAGGTCTTCTCAGTTTGTTTTTAAACTCTTTAATAGAAGCATCCAGGGAGGAATTTATCATGAAACTTAAGCTTAATGGCCCCTTACTTGCATGGTTTCTTTTTCAGGCCTTGTTCCAAATTGTGGTTTCATAATTTTGTACTATTTTTCTTTATGAGAGCTCCTAAAATTGTATTTGCTTCAGGCCAGTACAAAACCTGGTTCTACCTCTGGTTGTGTCTTTAACTTGTATGTTTTCTCTCATCCAGTTTATCCCACCTGCATCTAGTACAGTACCTTGGACATAGTCAGTATTCAATAAAATGGCATTAACAAAATCTGCAATTAACCAGAATGTTTGCTGCATTTTGCTTCAAGGAGATAAACTCATATCAAGTGTCTAGTCAAAAACTCTAAACTTCCAACCAGTGCATTTGTTTGGAAAATAGTCTACCCACTTATATATTTTGAGATAATAAAAATGTACTTTGTAAATTTTAAGGCTTAGTATTAACACAGAATTTATGAAAATTATAAGATTGATGACCCTGAGGAAGGGTTTCTCAACCTCAGCACTACTGCTGTTTTGCGCCAGATAATTCTTTGTTGTGGGGGCTGTCCTGAGCATTGTCTTGAGCATGTCTAGCAGCATCCCTGGCTTCTACTCACTAGATGCTAGTAGCACTCCTCCCAGTTGTGACAATCAAAAATGACTTCCCAGAAGGAAACCCCTCCCCAACTGCCCTAAGGCATTATGACCAGTACCAAAAGATGTACAAATGGTCACAAGTCTTTCATATTAAGGCAGAAAATGGAAGGCAGTCATTTTAGAAAAGTCTTCAATAAGCAAAAGCAACCTCGGTTAACCTGAAAATCCCATTAACCCCATTCCTTGAGCGTTCTATTCCCTAAGCATTCCTGATAACAAAAAATGTACTGTACATTCTATTTTCTGATTTATATGCAAAGTTCAGCTCATTTTCCATCTCAACAGCTAAGTACAGAAATCCAGTTCATGGGTGGGGGATCATCAGCTTCGTCGCCTTTGCCATCTATTTTAAGTGGCAATGATGCTACTGACCTGGAAGTTTAGAGAGGTTTTTTTTCCCTTGTTTTGACATTTTAACTTTGGCATTAGCATTACTTACTGCTTTATGGCTGGAAGTGAAATGCAACAAAAGGGAATCTGGTCCAATTAATTATGATTTTTTGTACATAAAAGACCTGACATTTTGTTTAAAAGCATTTGTTCTAGCCACTCCATTGATTGTGCAATTGAAAATGCCCTTCTTGAATAAGCAATATTTCTTATTTCTTCTTTCTGCAGGTTGTGATCCTGGGGAAACATTCAAGAGGTTATCACTACATGCTTGCTAACCTGGTAAGAACAAGCAGCGTTTAAGTGTCCCTGGGCAATATTTTCTATTTCATTTGTGTTGTCTGTAATCATCCAGAAAGGAAATACATGAAGTACTTAATGTGTTCTCCAGAAGCTTGGAGAAATGACTTCAGTAAAAACCAAAACCTGAATGCAATAGCCTTGTTTTCAATTATGCTGTCTTTCTCAGAGCTGTGAAACTATATTCTGTTCTTGTTTTAAAAATAACTTGATATGATTCTTCACTTATTATTTTTAGATTCAATTTAGATTTGGGATGTAAATTATTTTTATCATATTTGAAATGTAAAGCAAGGGACAGGGGACACAGGAAACTGACTCTTTTTTAGTTGATTCAGGTATATGTACAAATCAGTACTGGATTTGTCTTTTCAGAAGCAAACCACTATCACATCTTTTCAAACCAAATAGCAGAGTAGGTTTCAACATGGTACATTAAGTGACTGTCAAAGTGTATAACCACCTTTCTACTTTCATAAAATGCAACTTGAATCTGTACCTTCAAGTTTCCCATGCCTTTAAAATTTTTGACATTGTAGAAGCTAGAATTAAAGTTATTTTATACCACTTCTTTCTCTGAAAGAGCAACTTCTTTAGGAATTAACAAAATGGCTTCTAAATTAGTAATAGTTGTTTGTCAGAGGTCCTGAATAATACTACCTCCATGGAATGAAAAAGGAATGTTAAATTATCACCACAATACTAAGAATCTATTAAATCATTATATAACATGAGTTCAGACCCCATTTTTGTTTCATTAACACAACAGAATCTTGATTATTATAAAGATTTGAAACCAAAAGAAAAGCAACAAAGATGAAAGATTATTGTAATTATATTCTTAGATGTATTAAATCAAAGAAAATATCTCATTTGAATAATGAATTTTTTAAATAAGAAAGATGTTACTTAAATCTCTTTCTTAGGAAGTATGTGCATTCAAACACATTATAAGATGAACATTAGAGTTACTGCTTTCAATCAAACACATTATAAGATGAAGATTAGAGTTACTGCTTTCAAATGTAGTGTGCATCTTCTCCAATAATTTTCTCAAAGTGGAGCACTTCAGTCCATTTTGAGGATAAATGAATCAACTCTTTTAGAAGATGAAATCTTGATTCTTAATTTACATTCATATATTTTCTTTTTTCATAAAATTTTTATTTTAAAGATGTGGGGTACAATTCAGGGTTACAAATGTTCATTATTGGTGAGGTGTGCTCCCCTCCCCCGGCAGATTCCCACTATATTCATATATTTTCAATTTAGTTTGTAGACAACCAATAAGTAGCGGATTTTTTTTTAACTTAATGGATGCTAGACTGTGACTTGGCAGGAAACATGGATGTCACAACAAAGCACCTAAGACAGCCATTGATGACTTTTTATTATTACTTTCCCATCAATAGATATTTTGTTCTTTTTCCTTCCTTTCTTCCTTTTCTTCATTAATCTCTTACCTTTTTCCTTCTCTTCTGCTTTATATATCCTAGAAAGCAGCAAGGTACATAGTATACTGTTTAAAAATGCAAAATTCACTCATCACAGATAGTATATGAGGTGACTTTAGGAAGTACACACACAAACTTTTTAAAATTTTAATCTTTTATATATATAAGAAAAATATAAAACTAGCACATCAAAATTGAAATTTTACAGATATTATTACTTCAAACAGGGCTAAAGTAGAGATTTAACAAAAGTAAAATGAATTTTTTAATATTCAAGTAAAGAGTAGTATGGGAGATAAAGAGATATAGCAAAATCTGATTTTTTCATTTGTGGTTGTACATGGAGAACTGAAGTTTGGGAAAGAACCTTTGGGTCAGAAAGTTGGTGTTGTCATACTGACTTTGCTACTAGCAAAGTAAGGGATGTTGGGTAAGTCACTTCACCTCTATGGACCTCAGTTTTCTTACTGTCACACTCAGATGGAAGTGAGAGAGGCAGTCGATGTATTGGGTGAGTCCTTTAGAAGCTCACACTAAGACATAATTAGAAATGCACGATATTTATTGGGAGTAATATCTGTTAAATACAAACCGGAGAGGGACACAAGTAGGTGGGAAGAGCTTCAGACTACAATACAGGTCTATACAGGTGAAGAAGGGGGAAAGGAAGGAATTTTGATACAAAGGGCTTCGGCCAACACAACTGGGAGCTCCAGTTCAGAGACAATTCATAGGAGAGATTTATGCTTTTCCAAAATGGCAAAGCATTGCATCCACACTTTGCTTATTCATTGGCTGGCATCTGCCCAGAAAGCACACACCTTCCTCTTGAAAGCTGAGGCACATCTGAAGGCACCCAAAGCTGGAGACTATCACCTAACTTAACTCCTTGAGGCAGGTTCTGTCTTAAAGGAAGATCTCAGTTGTGCACATAAATGACTGTTTCAGTTGGCCTAAGATGACCAGAAGATCTGTTACGACCTTTCCCATTCTAGAATTCCAACTGGAATTCCAACTGAGCCTCCCTATTCCTACTGACAAAGCCTTCAGATGAACTTTGGTTTCAACTTTGAGATTCGGACCTGACAGAAATGAATGCCTGCGGCGTGATAAATCTGCAAGAGAGAATCACTGGGACAAAGCTGGGGAAAAGGATGATAAACTGAATCCTGATCACAAAACTCAGAATTATGAGACCTTGGGGGAATGTTTACTGCAAGAACAAGTAAAGTCTGTTCTTTCAAAAGAAAGTAATGTATGATATTGTGTCAGTCTGAGTAACAGAAACATGAATTTATTTACCATACTCTGAGCTGCCACCCCTTCTCTTCTTCTAGTGACCTTCTTTACATTTGAACTCAGCCATTTGAACCCTATGTGCCTCCACTCTATATCAAATTGCATTTGGGCAATAGAGATAGACACTACTGTTCATCTCCAATAATAATGAGGCAGATTATCCCTACCATGGTTTCCAGATTTTTCTTTTTTTTTTTTTTTTTCGAGTTGGAGTCTCACTCAGTCACCCAGACTGGAGTGCAGTGGCCGCTCCCAGCCACCGCAGCCTCGACCTGCTGGGCTCTGGCGATCCTTCCGCCTCAGCCTTCCAAGTAGCTGGAACTACAGGCGCACGCTACCATGTCCAGATTTTTAAGCAGATAAAATACCTCTAACAAACACACACACACACACACACACACACACACACACACACACACACACTACACTACACTAAAACAATTTAGAAGTAATTTGGATGGTCAAGAAAAGGGGAAGTGTAGCTAAGAAGATGTTTCCTTTCGTGATGAGCCATCTGAATGAAAGCTGAAGATGGAGATAAATATACAGGAGAGCAAAGTCCACTCTTGAGTCTTGATATTACAGCACAGACTCACTGCTTCTACAAATGCGAAGTCAAGAATACTTAAACTTCTTAACTAAGTTTCCTGGAATCATTTCTGGAGTTCCCTTTGAAACTGGGTTCTGTATATCCAGCAAAGACTTCTTTGTGCTTTTACATGAACATTTCCTGGTAGCAACTCTGAAGTGAGAAGACTGGAATATTCCATGAATGCTTTAACAAAGGCCTTTCACAGGGCAAGGTGTACGTTTCAGAGAGGACAATGAGCTTCAGAAAACTCTAACTTGTTGAAATCCCTGGAAGAACCAAAAAATTCCACCAGGAGCATAACCCAAAGATGTGATCTGGTCAGGCTAGAAGTGGACTTCCCAATAGAGCAAGTAAGTCTATTACAAATTCTGTATCATTGGTGATGTCATTCCTTTTTAGGGGTTGTTCCATAATTAATTATTGTTTTTTCTTCCAGGGCTTTCTCTAAGGTGGTGCTGTTTGTCTACTCTACTCCCAGAAGTAACCAGCATGTATACAATCTTTCAAGTACCCTCTCTGTCTCTTGGTAAGGTCCCGGATCCAGATCCTCTACACTGCATTGCCAGGCATGTTATGTATCATAATGTAATTTTTTTCATATATGTCAGCAACTATAGCTTAGTCAGTTGTGCAGAACTCTAGAGTAAGATTAAGAATAGATGCAAATGAAACAGGCAGTGTGGGCAACCCTGTTTCGGGCCCCCTCCCACTTGGGAGCTCTTCTGTCTTAATAAACTCCTGCCTTCTCACCCAAGAAATAAAAAATAAAGAGACAGTGTGGTATAGTGGGGGGGGGGAGAGCACAAGAATAAGTGGTAAGATACAAATCTGAATCCCAATAATTCATCTAACTAGTCGTATGGTAAACCAAACCTCTATGAACCTGTTTATTAATATTTAAAATGAAGAGTTAAACCAGATCACTATTTGCCAAAGTGCTATTTGTATATGAGATGATTTTTGATAGTACATGATAAAATTTCTTTTTTTGCCTTAGTTATAAATGTATATTAAATATGCATTAGAAAAAGATAACTGTCCCACCAATTCTGTAATTTTATAGATACCATTCTTTAGACTGAAGCTAAAGTAGATATTTAGGTTAAAAAAAAACCTCAGTCAATGTAAACAAAAATATCAAGTAAATAATCCAGATGGTTTACCTATATGGCAAAAAAAACTGTAAAGATGATATATTAACAACTAAAATATGGAAAACACTCCAAAGTTACTTCAAGCTTTATATTTTTTACCTCTCAGAGGTCAGATTGGGCCAGAGTAGGCCAGGAGTTAGGGTGTAGACACACCAGCTGGGTGAATGCTAAAGATCTAAAACAGGGGAGCAAAACTAGAGCCCTGTTATCCTTGGGAATGTAAAGTAATAAGGTCGACCAAAGCTATAAAATCAGTTCAGGTAGACAAAAGTCAAGACTGGTATAAGTACTATTAGCCAAGTTCTAAACAGAACTGAATATCCGAAGGATCAAAGAAAACAATCAAACATAATATAAGATGCATTGGATCTAGGTTGAGAAGGTCCACCAACAGATGTTCAGTATCCAAAAAAAATTAGACAAAAAAAAACCCACAAGCAATTGAGATGCCCAGAAGAGAACGTGAACCATAGCAGAGTCCATCCAATACTGCACTAGTTAATCACTTCCTTAGAAGACCGGACAGTTTCTCTGCCTATGTCAAATCTGGTCCCAAAGTTGGGGACAGTTGTTGACCCTGCAAGTGGAAGAAGTTACGTAATGTCTGCTGTCAGCAGTAAAGGGCTGCAGAACAGGCAACCAAACAGGTCATTGTACTAGGGAAAAAAAAAGAGAAAGAAGTTAATGTATTTTAGACTCCTCCCTGATGTACTAGCTGTTTTCTTTAGACTTCTTATTTAATTGTGTCAGAACTCCTGTGAGGAGAGATTTCTTGTCGACTCACCTCCCCAAGCCTTTTAAAGTCAGGAAATGGGCTCAGAAAAGATACAGAACTTATCCAACATCTCATAGCTAACCCATAGCTATGCCAAGGTAGATGTCCAGATTAGTTAGAGTCTTGATACAGTATCTTGTTCTTTCCACTTTACCCATCCAAGCATCTCAGTGAAACACAAGGCCAGCCCCACAAAGGTCACATAAGAGCATTTGAAAACAAAATTGTAAATGAATAAAGCACATGCTATAAATTTGCAAGGGTGAAGTGATCAGAAATAAAGGAGCTCAACAAACAAGCAAGGACACCTTTGTGAATCTAGGTTTGAAACCTGCCCAAAAGGCTAATATGAACTGTATCTTAACAGACATCAATTACAGCACCATTACTCCCTTCTGTTCTACCACCTGTCCTCTTCTCTCTCTCTCTCTCTCTCTCTCTCTCTCTCTCTCTCACACACACACACACACACACACACACACACACACACACTTTTCACTCCCCCCCCTTTTTTCTTGCTCTCTCTACTCTCTTTCCCTCTCCATCCACCAAATTTACATTATTAGTGTGCCAGAAAATAACGATGTGGTACTCGATGACATCTAATATTTCTAAAATGTTTCTAAAACAAAAGCATTACTGATAAGAATTGAACCTAAAAAGGCATCAAGGAGCAACCTAAGCTTGAAGAAGTGAACTCTGGGGCATACCAGATCTCAAAATGTACCTGAAACAGAGAAAGAAGGGCCTGCTTTGTTTGGAGAGAAAACAACTTTGAATGAAATTGAGTCATGCTGTTTTGCTTGCCAATAACAACTATTCCCTTCTGCTCCTTTCCCCTTCCAGGTCTTCTTGTTCTGTTCTCTACTTTCTCTTCCTTTGTTCTGCCATTTTTAATGTTCTAAATAAAAAATTCAAATGTTCAAAGCCACGTGTTGTGATCACTGATACTTCAGCAGATGGCATGTAAACACAGAGCTCATTGGGCTGGAGCCTGGCTTTGTAGGCAAGGGAGGAGGTCTTGGAGGGAAAACCTCTCACTGGTCCCAAATGCCAGGAAGCCCAGTCACCTCTCCGGGTACACAACCTTTCTGGTAGCGCAGGATTCACCTTCTTCTCTAAATGGAGATAGGACATAGCAGAACACCAAGGAAATGAGGAGTGGGGACTGGGCTGAGGTCCAGCTTCCTACTGTGCATTTAGAAAGCTGCAGGCACTTGTCAGCTTAAAGTAATCAACTTTGAGACTCTTATTCTCCCTCACCCGAAATGCCTCTATTATAGTCAAGCATTGCATTCTCTTCCCCCCCCAGTCTCTCACTCTCTTGCCAGAAATTAGCAAAAAAAAATCACTCTCCATCCAATGTTCTAACAAGATGAATTGAAAGAATTCTATCTTCTCCCTGAGGCTCTCAGATTATGTCCTAAACAGTGCTTCCTAAACTATTTGTGAATAAGGACCAGTTTTATTCCTCCAAAATTTTCATGGACCAGTAAAAATGCAACCAAGAGAAATTACTAAAAAATGAAATAAACAAGATATATAAAATATAAGTCCAATATTTTTCATATGACATTCAACACCCAAAATATTACCCTGTCAAATTACTATAAAGGTTGATAAGAGCTTACTTACTCTCAATTTTTTTTCCTTGTATCATCTCAGACTGGTAACAAACAGCAAACCAGCCCCAGTCTGCACACATTTTGAGTAGTACTGCAATAAAGGTCTTTATAGTAAGTTTTTTTTTCTACACCACTGTGTGCCTAATACCTTGTTCACTCCACTGCAAGAAGAACAGAGGGTAGTGTCCTTAAGAACCTTATAGTCATATTGAACAGAACAGACTTGCACAGCTTATGAAAATTGCCATGGAGACAGAACAGGTACTAAAATGGAATGAAGACAAGGCAGGAGGTAGAAGTCCATACTCTGCATAGTATGGCCAGAGAAGGCCTTTTTGAAAAGGTGACTTTGAAACAATGATCTGAAGGAGGAGAAAGATTCAGCTACATGACAAAATAGGGAGAATATGCATAGGAAACAGCACATGCCAAGATCCTGAGGCAAAAAAGAGCTTGATACCTTCCCTGAGCTGTCAAAAGACAATTTTGGCTAGAACAGAATGAGTGACAGGACAGGTTATATAAGATTTTATTAGGCCAGGTAAAGGAGTTTTAGCTTTTTTCAACAGCAACAGAAAGCCCATTGAAGAATTTCAAACAAGGAAGGGACATGATCTGATTTATGCTTCGAAAAAGATCAGTTTTATGGTATATAAATTATACCTCAACAAATCTGTTAGTAAAAAACAGATCAGTGGCTATTCCCCCACTAATAGCACTTATGCCGAGTTGTAATTATTTGTATATTCATACAAATAACTCCCACTGAACTGAAGTGCCATGAGAGCAGGGACCAAGTTTGACATGGCTCACCATTATACCAACAGCTAGCACTTAGTTCCAAACTATGTTTGCTGATTGGATTTGTGAGTGGACAATGCAAGCAACCTATAATTAAGTGATAATTTATATGATATAACCTTTAGCTCTACACATTGTACCCTCCCAGGAGGATGGAACTGCTTTCTAGAAAAAGACTTGTGTCTCTCATTAACAACCTGATAACTTGAGTCGCCACAATTACTATGCATTGCTCTATTGAAGCATCACCCAGATGAACAATTCAAATGGCACTAAAGGCAGAGCCAGTCTTCATACAGATTGAAAGATAGATAGTTGTCCTTGGCAGCCTTCCAACCATCATTCTACTGCTTTTATCTTTCTGTAGGCAAGCCACCTTTTCCATTTCTCACCCGTAATCTATCATCAACTCAATGAAAGTCACCCAACTTCTGTTTACTTATGTGTATAAAATGTGCCCTGAGAATAGTACTATATAAAGGAAATCTCCATATAATATCTTGAAAATAAGTGAGCTAAAAGTAAGCCTTGAATATATTTATTTCCAACTCCCGGTGGTCCATAATACTGAAAGGAAAGTGGGTCACAGTATATGAAAATCAGGGGAGATGCGATAATACCAAAGTCATTTGGATCTTTAGAAGACTGAATTGTCTGGCTGTTCTCAAATCAGGGACAGCTTATGTTTGAATGTCAGTTGTGATGCCAGTTCATCTGTATAAAAGGTTGCTTGAAGTGTAGCTTACAAGGCCCTTCATGAACTGCTTAGGCACAAAGGTCATGGTTGGTTTTATACAGTTGCATTCAGATGTGGGCAACAGGGTTCTAGGTCAGACATTTGTGATGCAATGGAGAAATGATGCATTTATCAAATACAGTAGAGCCTACATATCCAAATAAGTCATTTACCTCTCAGAGAAGCCACTCTGAAGACTATACCAATATTTTCAACAAATATTGCCATTATTGCACAGAGGCAAATCGTCAAGTGTTACAGATACTTGGAACATAGAAAATGAGAAAGTGGAGTTTAAGTTCACCTTATCTGTGAGCAGTAGGATTGTTTTCAATCTTTCTCTGCCTTCTCTCATGTCTTTTAATCTCTTCTCTTTGCACACAAAGTTTACTGAACCAACCAAGAGAAAGGATACCACCATGGCAATTAGCCAACAAAATCATGAATTTCAACCAAACAGAACTGGTGAAATGCAAACAGCACCAGAATTTGATAATTTTAGTTCAAGAACACAAAAAAGTCATTGAGTGTCTAATCCTAATTTCTAATTATCAAAATCTCTTTGGAATAATAAAATGAGCTTAACAGAAATTCCATAGCACAGCGGGGAATTTTGGACCTTAGAGTCTCTTAGTAATGACGTTGCAGAGTATCCACATATACTTATTGTGCAAAGGCATGGAAAGGTATGCAATAATAAAGAAGGTAGAAGACTATAGGCAGCCATCAAAATGTACAAGAGCCTATGTAATCATTTTGGGGGGAAAGTAGCACAATTGACCCTCTTACGGGGGTGTCCTGACAAAGAATACAGAGACAAATTTGGTATAGATATTTCTTAGTCATTAATTTTACTAATTGAAAACATTGGCAAGAATGTTGAAAAAGAAGAACTCTTGTACATTATTAGAGTATAAATTAGTACATCCATTATGGAAAACAGTATGGAGATTCCTCAAAACTGAAAATAGAAATACCAAATGATCCAATAATTCCACTTCTGAATATATAGCCAAAGAAAATGAAATCAATATGTCAAAGGGATATCTGTACTCCCGTGCTTATTGCAGCATTATTCACAATAGCCAAGATATGGAATCAACCTAAGATTCTGCAATAGATAAATGGATAAAGAAAACATAGCATATGTACACAATGAAAGCCAATTCAGTCTTTAAAATGGGGAAAATCCTGCTATTTGTGACAATATGGATGAATCTAGAGAGCATTATGCTGAGTGAAATAAGACAAGCACAAAAAGACAAATACTGTATGATCTCACTTATATGTGGAATCTAAAAAAGTTTAACTCATAGAAGTGAAGTTGAATGATGGTACAGAAGCAGGTTGGTGGGGAGGGAGGAAAGGGGGAGTTGTTGATCAAAGGGTACAAAGTTTCAGATAGGCAGGAGGAACAGATTTTTAGATCTATTGCACTGCAGGGTGCAATAACGTGTTGTATATTTCAAATGAACTAAAAGTGTAAATTCCAAATGTCTCACCATAAAATATGATAGGTAAGCAAGGTGACAGTTATGTCAATTAGCTTGATCTAATCATTTCACATTATATACATATATCAGAACATCACATAAATTTATACAATATGATTTGTCAATCAAAAATAATATTAATAAGAAAGACAGAGAAAACAATCATTGTTGAAGAATAAAATTTCAACAGAGGCACCTAGAGCTGTAAGTGATGAAGTAGGGGCCCTTTCTAAGCAAAGAAAACAGACAAAGATACCAAGGTTAAAGAGTGTATGATGTGGTTAGAACATGAGTTCTATTGAAGGAAATGGTGTAGACGAGGCCAGGGGAGCAGAAGATAACAGATAATGAAAACCCTTGATGGCCAAGTTAAGATATACAGCTGTTAATGTGTATGTAGAAAGTAGGGAATCCTTGCAATGATTTGAAGAAAGGAGTCTCATGCTCTGCTAAGAATGTAAATGTATTGTGTGAAGAATAAACCGGAGAGGCAAAAACCTGAAGTCATAGCACCAACTAGGAAGCTGGGACAATCATCTAGGCCAGTGGTTCTCAAAACCTCTTGTACTTCAAAGTCACCTATTGAGTTAGGTCCTTGGGACTCACACTCAAATAGGTCTAAAGTGTCTAATTAAAAGAAAGAATACAGAAAGAAGAGACTTTGAGGGAATGTAATCGCTTTGATTTGGGACACATTCTTTTTAAGAAGCACATGGAATATGAAAGCTACTTGTCAGCAGGCAGTTAGAGAAGGGAGTTCTGGAGTATATGAAAGGGTCTATTTGAAGAGTCATTGGTGTCTCATTCAAAGTGAATATAAGTTGAGAAATGTTCAAAGAAAACAAGAAATTAGTTTGTTTTGTAGACTCTGAAGCCTCAAAATATAACAAGTTTATTGGATGAAGTACTTGTGTGGCACATTTTGTCCTCTGAAAAAGTACATTCTCAGATCCCAGTTAGATGTGAAATCATAACTACTCCCATAGTCAAACACTCAAAATTAAAAGTGGGGGAAAAAAGCAAAGAAAAAAGAAGAAGAAAATCTAATGTCTTTGGGTAGATGGGATATGGCAGAAGAAACTGATTTTCAAGCAGAAAATGAACTGCTGAAGAGATGTATGATTCAGCAAAGAAATAAAGCAGTTGCTGTAAAACAATAACCCGCTTAAACAAAAGGAGCCATTGCTTCTCACAAAAATATCAAATACATCTACTGAAACACATTTTGCCTTTGTTAAAAAAATGTCATTTAAAAATATATGATTTTTAATAGCAGATGATGTTCAGTGAGGAAATAGAATTCATAGCACAGAAATTTCCTTTGAAGTCAAACTTACTAAAAATTCATGTATTAAATAAAAGGATGTGGGTGTTCTGTCCTTTTTTGAGCAGTTGTCATTGGAAGATTTTCTTGGGTCAAGCATTTAGACCCTAAAACAAAAGTCAGAACAAAGTATAAAGACTTAAGAACTTGAAACCAAGTGTTATTTTCGAGCCAAGGACACGAGTTAAAAAGTAAAATCTTGTAAACTTACTTATCATGTATTTAAACCTGTAATCAAATAAAAGGATGTGGGTGTTTTGTGCCATTGAAAGAGGTTCTTGAGTCAAGCATTTAGACCCTAAAACAAAGTCAGAACAAAGTAAAAAGACTTAAGAACTTGAAACCAAGTGTTAATTTTGAGCCAAGGACATGAGTTAAAAGGTAAAATCTTGTAAACTTACTTATCGTGTATTTAAACCTGTAATAAATAAAAGGATGTGGGTGTTTTGTGCCATTGGAAGAGGTTCTTGAGTCAAGCATTTAGACCCTAAAACAAAAGTCAGAACAAAGTAAAAAGACTTAAGAACTTGAAACCAAGTTCTTTTGAGCCAAGGACACAAGTTAAAAAGTAAAATCTTGTAAACTTACTTATCATGTATTTAAACCTGTAATCAAACTTATACATTTTTTTGAAATACATGGATTTTCTGATTTTAAAAAGTCTGTTTTCATGTGTATAGTTGTCTGGTCACAATGATACTTCTACTCAACAGCAGCATTCATTGTACAAGGGTGGGGGAGGATGGAGTATAGAAAGGAGGCTGGACTGTGAGGCAGAAAGAAGCCTGAGTGGAGTAGTTGGAGTGTATCTGACAGGAAGATGCCTCATGGGACAGGTCAGAACTGATTGATTAAGAGAGCAATGTCCCACCAATGGGTTTTCCTGTCAGAGAGAAGGAGTAAGGTTGGAATTTTCTGGAAAAGGTCACATAATAAAGACAACCAGTAAGAAGCACCTTTAGAGGCGGAGTCTGAGGTAGCTGGCTACAGACAATAATTGATAGCTAGTAGGCAGACAGGTAGGATATACACCTTTCTCTACTGCTCCCTACCCTTTGCAACCCCATCTCTTTCCTCCTATACCTCTTGGGTGTGGGCATTGAAAGCCTAACTCTGCTTCATTTGATTTTTATCAGTTTTAGGAAACCAGTACTCTTGCCCAATAGTCAGCAAACCTTCCTTCATTTTGTCAATAACCTGCAAATATTCGGGGTTTTTTTTTTTCTGTCTGCCAGGTTTTGGTGGTCACTTCTGTTGCATTATTTTATTTATAGAGATTCCAGTAGGGCTTAGGAAAATATTCCCACCTGAATCTCTGTAGGTGATGGAAAGTAAGACCTAGGAAAAGTTTATGAACAAGAAAAATGCCTTTAAATGATGTGATAGGAAGAAAAGCAGGACAAGTGCCAGCAAACTCCAGCTCATTATTAAAAATTGGTCTCCCATTATTCCACTTCTTACCACAATCCTGGCCATTTTAAAATCCTCTTAAATTCTAGATGTTTGTTGGTAAACTCTGTAATATTGTTTCTTCACTGAAGTTGTCCAAAGAATCTAGTCTGTTTTCTGTACCTGCAGACTGTTTGCGCATACCACCTATAGAATCTAGCAAGATGTGATGAAAAAGTGCTATGCTTTGGGCCATGTTAGAAGGAATGCTGGCAACCTAGGAATCAGCCAACTCTCAGCCTTAGTGAGCACTTATTTCCTAACTTTCTTCCTTATACCAATAACATTTACACATCTGTTTTTACCTTTCACCTTCCACATGGTCTGTGGTCATTTCTGTTGTGCTATTTTATTTATAAAAACTTCAGTAAGCTTGGCCAGGTATTCCCACCTCTGGGTCTGCAAGTGGTCAGATCAAGAAATGAAAACCAGCAACAGTTTGTGAATACATGAAATGCCTTAAAATGTTGTGATAGGAGGTAAAGCAGGATAAAGAGCTTGCTAACTCTTGCCCATTGTGTAAAAATGGTCTCCTAATATACCCATTCCTAGCATATCACTGCCCCCTTCATTCAGTCTTCAACTTACATCCTGAATATGTATTTCTTAGCTTTGCTACATTAATGTCTTTGGTGAAGTTGTCTGAAGAATCTAGTCTCACTCTCTTGTACCTTGCATGCCCCATTTGTTCATGTCAACCATCCAGTCTAGAAATATGTGACAGAAAAACAAAATATTTTAAAATACAAGAAGAGAAGCAAGTGAACTAAGAGACAGACAACTCCTACTATTTAGGGAAAAAAATGGACTCCTAGTATTCCCTGTTGGCACAACCTGCCCCTTTCTTATTTACCCTCTTACAACTCGGGTATTTGGTAGGATACTCTCTATATTTGTGTCTTTGCTAAAGTTATCAAAAGAATCTCATCTCAGTTTTCTGTGTCTGTGGACTGTGTTCACACATATCAAAATAGAATGAAGAAATACATGATAGAAAATACAACACCCTTTGAACCATATTAGAAGGAAAATCAGTGAACCAGGAGTCAGCCAATGCCTGCCCATTAGTCAATCCTTCTCCCCTAACTTCCTTATTTCTTCCAATGTTCTGAGTTTTTTTTTCCCTTTTATTTTCCATATATTTGGTGGTGATTCCTGTTGTTATTTATGTAGATAGATCAGTGGGGTTGGGTGAAATATTCTTTTTGTCTGCAAATGATCAGTTCACGAAGTAAAACCTAAGAAGAGGTTATGAAGAAGTGAAATGCCTTCAAATATTATCACAGGAAGAAAAAGCAGCATCACGTGCCAGCTAACTCCTGCCTTTTTTTTTACAAAGTTTGTCTCCTAATATCCCTCTTCTTTCACTCCCCTGTTGTTTTCATTCACTCTCTTTCCTTACAGATATTTCTTGGCCATCTCTATGACTTTCTTTGCTGAAGCTCTTCAGAAACCAAAATCACTCTTGTAAATTGGAGCTTTTATTTGCACATATCACCAGTTGAATCTAGCATTATGTGGTATAAAGGCAACATGTTTGAAATATGTTAGAATGAAAACAGGTAAACTATGAACCAGCCAATTCCTGCCTCTTAGTTGGCAATTCTCTTGTAAATTTCTTATTTCTTTCAATGATATTCCCAATTTTATTTTCTCCTTTTCCCATATGGGTGTTTTTTTAAAAATCACAATATTAGTACTTTTTCAGAGATTTAAAAGAGTTTCCAACTGAAAGTCTGAAGTCACTACATGAAACAGAGAAGCTTAGCAAGGATTATTGACAAGTGAAATTTCCTAAAATAATTGAATAACAAGAAAGTGTGACCCACGAGTCAATCAATCTTTGTCTTGGTGCCAGACTATTTCTCTTAACTTCTGTCGTCCTTTATGTTCCTTCCATCATAGCCATTGTGTTGCCCTTCTCATACACTCTGTTGTCTGGGCTCTTGTTTGTGTTATTGTCTTTAGATTGGTTTCAAGGATTCACAGCTCAACTGTACCATCATGACTTCTGTGGGTGCCATGCTTGATGAAAAATATTTAACAAGATAATATAAAAATGTGTATTCTCTTAATATTTGGGGATATTAAAAAAGAAATTCCAGGAATCAGGTACCTCCTGTCCTGTGTTGACATCCTCAATCCTAAAATAACTGTGATCATCAGTCTCCCTTTTGTACTCCATTTTAACATATACTGTCATGCTTGCTAATTGTTTCATAGTCACCTCTGCCCTGTCAGTGTCTTTGCTAAGTCCGTGGGAAAAAAATCAAGTCTCTTTTTAAAATCCCTGTAAACTATGGTTTCTCACAAAAGAAAGGAGCAATTTGTGAAGGAAAACAGTACACGTATCACAAAATTGAATACAGGTGGAAGTTGGTTCAGGTGCCAGCACCTTTTATTCAACACCTCTCTTCTAGCTTTTATCTTTCTACCACTGACCTCCCTCTCTTTATTTTTCCCTTTATTATCCAATTGTGTAATGTTCATTTTCATTCTGCTAGTGATTTACAGAGGTTTTAGAGAAACTCCATCTCACCATTCTCAATTTAAGGACTTGAGGCCCTTTGGTGGCCAACTCTTAAAGGGAAGTCTAACAAAAGTTGTGGACAAATGAAATGCCTTAAAATAATGAGAAAATAGGTGAATACATGTTCTCACTCATAAGTGGGCCTTGAACAATTATTGTAATACTATAAGAGAATGATTGACAGTAGTGGGAAACTGCCAGGAGGAGGGCGGGGAAGTGGGATTGGCAGTAGTGGAAATCTGCCTGGGGAGGGGGGGCACACCTCATCAACAAGGGTACTTGCATAATGAACATTTGTATACCTAACCCTGAATTGTACCCTACATCTTTAAAATTAAAAATATTAAAATAAATACATAAATAAATAAAAAGTAAAAAAAAAAAGAAAGAAAGAAAATAGGTGAATATGAATCAGGAGTCAGCTGACTTTTGCCGCCAGACAGAAATTGCACTCCAACTTTCTTTTGGGGGGGGGGTCAATATTGTTGTTTTGTTTTTCATTTCAATAGTTTTGGGGGTGTTCAAAGAGTTTTGGGTCTGGCTTTAAGTGTACCCACCACCCCCACCTGTGCACATTGTACCTGATAGGTCCCTCCTCTCCTTCCCTGCCTCCTCCTTCTAAGTCTCCAATATCTTAGTGTATCTTTAGTTTAGCTCCCACTTATAAGTGAGAACATGTGGCGTTTGGTTTTCTGTTCCTGAATTAGTTCACTTAAGATGATGTTCTCCAATTCCATCCAAATTGTTGCAAAAGATATTATTTTGTTCTTTTTGATAGCTGAATAGTATTCCATAGTGTATATATACCATATTTTCATTATCCACTGATTGGTTGATGGGCATTTTAGGTTGATTCCACATATTTGCTATAATGAATTGTGCTGCAATGAACATGTGAGTGGCAGGTATCTTTTTCATATAACGACCTCTGTTCTTTTGGGTAGATACCTAGCAGTGGAATTGCTGGATGAAATGAAAGATCTACTTTTAGTTGCTTGAGAAATCTCCATACCACTTTCCTTAGGGGTTGTACTAATATACACTCCCACCAACAGTGTATAAGCATTCCCTTTTGTCCACATCCATGCCAGCATCTATTGTTTTTTGATTTTTTAATAATGGCCATTCTGACTGGTGTAAAGTGGTATCTCATTATGGTTTTAATTTGCATTTCTATGTTGATGGGTGATGTTGAGCATTTTTTAATGTGTTTGTTGGCCATTTGTATATCTTCTTTTGAAAGATGTCTGTTCATGTCGCTTGCTCACTTTTTAATGGAGTCATTTGCTTTTTTCTTGATGGTGTGCTTGAGTTCTTTGTAGATTCTGGATATTAGTCCTTTGTTAGATGTGTAGTTTGTGAATATCTTCTCCCATTCTATAGGTTGCCTATTTGCTCTATTGATTATTTCTTTTGCTGTGCAGAAACTTTTTAGTTTAATTAAGTCCCACTTGTTTATTTTTGTTTTACTTACATTTGCTTTGGGGATTTTTAGGCATAAATTCTTCGCCCAGGCTGATGCCCAGAAGAGTTTTTCATATATATATATATATATATATATATATATATATATATATATATTTTTTTTTTTTTTTTTAAGTCAGAATCTCACTCTGTCACCCAGGCTGGAGTGCAGTAGCATGCTGACAGCTACCACAGCCTTGACCTGGTGGGCTCAGGTAATCCTTCCACCTCAGCCTTCCAAGTGGCTGGAACCACAGGCATGTGCCACTACATCTGTCTAATTTTTTGATTTATTGTAAAGATGATGTTTCACTAAGTTGCTCAGGCTGGTCTCAAACTCCTGGGCTCAGGCAATCCTCTTGCCTCTGCCTCCTAAAGTGCTGGGAGTACAGGCATGAGCCGCCACACCTGGACTTCTAGGTTTTTTATGGTTTTAGGTCTGACATTTAAGTTTTTAATCTACCTTTAGTTAATTTTTGTATATGGGGAGAGTTAGGGAACAAGTTTTATTTTTCTGCATGTAGCTTTCCAATTTTTCTAACACCATTTGTTGAACAGGGTGCCATTTCCCCAGTGTAAGTTTGTGTCGGCTTTGCCAAAGATCAGTTGGTTATAGGTATTTGGGTTTATTTCCAGATTCCCTATCTGTTCCATTGGTCCATGTGTCTGCTCTTGTACTAGTACCATGCTGTTTTGTTAACTATAGCCTTGTAGTATAATTTGAAGTCAGGTAATGTGACACCTCCAGCATTGTTTGTGTTTTTTTGTTTGTTTTTGTTTGGGGTTTTTGTATATCTTTTCTGGTACCAGGTGAATTTTAGTATTGTTTTTTCAAATTCTGTGAAAAATGATGTGGGTCATTTGATAGGGATTGCTTTGAATCTGTAGAATACTTGAGGTAATATGGTCATTTAAACAATGTCGATTCTTCCAATCTATGAGCATGGGATGTTTCTTCATTTGTTTGTGTCCCCTACAGTTTCTTTCATCAGAGTTTTGTAGTTCTCCTGGTAGAGTCTTCCACTTTCTTGGTGACATTTATTCCTAGGTATTTTAGCTTTTTGGCTGCTGTTGTAAATGGAATTGAGTTCTTGATTTGATTCTCAGCTTGGTCACTATTGGTGTATAGCAGCGCTACTGACTTGTATGTATTGGTTTTGTATCTTGAAACTACCAAATTCATTTATGAAGTCTAGGAGTCTTTTGGAGGAGCCTTTAGGGCTCTCTAAGTATAGGATCATATTGTTGGCATACAAAAATAATTTGATTTCTTGTTTTCCACTTTGGATAAACTTTATTTCTTTTTCTTGCCTGATTGCTCTGGATAGGACTTCCAGTACTATGTTGAATAAGAGTGGTGAAAGTGGGTATCCTTGCCTTGTTCCAGTTCTGAGGGAGAATGCATTCAACTTTTCTCTGTTTGGGATGACATTTGCTGTGGGTTCGTCATATATGGCTTTTAGTATTTTGAGGACTGTTCCTTCTATGGCTACTTTGTTGAGGGTTTTAATTATGAAGGGATGCTGGAGTTTGTCAGATAATTTTTCTGCATCTATTGAAATTATAGGATTTTTGTTTTTAAGTCTGTTTATATAGTGCATCATGTTTATTGACTTGTGTCTGATGAACCACCTTTGCATCCCTGGGATAAAACCCACTTGGTCATAGTGAATTATTTTGTGACGTGTTGTTGAATTTGGGTTGCTAATATTTTGCTGACAACTTTCATGTCTATGTTCATAAGGGATATTGGTCTGTAGTTTTATTTTTTGCTGTATCTTTTCCTGGCTTTGGTGTCAAAGTGATACTGGCGTTATAAAATGAGTTAGGAAGGATTCCCTCCATTTCATTCTTGTGGAATAGCCTCAGTAAAATTGGTGCCAGTTCTTC
>CAUYQG010247834.1:0-25709 GCA_963574415.1 Tarsius wallacei | reverse complement strand
TGGCTCAGCCTGTAATCCCGTGCCTTTGGGAGGCTGAGGTGAGTGGATTGCCTGAGCCTGCGGGTTCGAGACCCGCCTGGGCAACTTGGCGAGACCTCATCTCTACAATAAATCAAAAAATTAGCCGAGCGTGATAGCGCGCGCCTGTAGTTCCAGCTACTTGGAAGGCTGAGGCAGAAGGATCGCCGGAGCCCAGCAGGTCGAGGCTGCGGTGGCCGGAAGCGGCCACTGCACTCCAGTCTGGGCGACAGTGAGACTCCACCTCAAAAAAAAAAAAAAACAAACAAAAAAGTGTTCTGTAGTGTTGCATAGACTGTTGGTATATATATATGAATGAGTTAACTGACTCTTTTCAGTGAAGATGAATGGGAAATGAGTTCTGGAAACCTCATTTTATACCATGTTCTTATATGTAGCTCTCATTTATTGTCCTATATTCTAGGCACTGTCCATATTATTGTACACATTTTATAGATGAGGAAACTGAGGCTTAGGCAGTTTTATGTCTCTCTCTCTGAAGGCCACACAGGTAATCATTGCTGGAGCTGCATTCAAACTTAAGTCTTTTCAGGCTGTAAAGATTGTACTTTTAATAACTACACCTGGCCAGGTGCAGTGTCTCATGCCTGTAATCCGAACACTTTGGGAAGCCAAGGCAGGAGGATTGCTTGAGGCCAGGAGTTCGAGACTAGCCTGGGCAACATAGTAAGACCCTGGCTCCTCCAAAAAAGAAAAAATTAGCTGAGTGCAATGGCATTCACCTGTAGTACTAGCTATTCAGGAAGCTGAGGTGGGAGGATTGCTTAAGCCCAATAGTTTGAGGTTACAGTGAGCTCACACCACTGTGTCCTAGCCTAGGTGACAGAGACCCTAACTAAATAAAATAAAATTTTAAAAAGCCTACACTATTTCCCATGTTTTCAACAATATAAGTAACTTTTGTCACTTGTATTTTTCTCTTTTCAGAATCTTTATTATAACATGCAGTTATTCACTAATAAATCTAGTGGCTCAAAACTAAAAGTGCAGCCAGGTATGGTGGCTTATGCCTATAATCCCAGGCACTTTGGGAGGCTGAGGCGGAAGGATCACTTGAGGCCAAGAGTGTGAAACCAGCCTAGAGAAGATAGTAAGACTTCATCTCTACAAAAAAAAAAAAAAAATTAGCTGGGCTTGGTGGCACGTGTCTGTAGTCCTAGCTACCTGGGAGGCTGAGGTGGGAGGATAGCCTGAGCCCAGGAGGTCAAGCCTGTAGTGAGCTGTGATTGCCCCACTGCACTACAGCCTGGGTGATAGAGTGAGACTCCAACTCAAAAACAAAACTAAACTAAAAGCACTCAAGTGTCTGAGATAAAACTACCACTGTTTCACTGGGAAAAGGAAGGGATGTCAGGTGGGGGCAGTAGCAGGGGGTTGAGGAGCAGAGGAGGCTCTCCTCTGACTTTTCATGAAAATATGATTGTCTGTATTTCTGTACTGAGGTCTTGCCAGTGGTTCCAGAGTCAACCCAAGACTCAAAATCTTAATCTCACTTTCCTCAGAGACAAAAAGACTTTAAGTGCTCAGGATTGGGATCTGGAGAAATCCCACACTGTGACAGTGGCTTAGATGATTGACAATTGCCTTGTTTGGATTTAGGGCCAGGAAGCAAACAGCGTCACATTCCACGGCTAACTTTTAATGAATGTTTTTGGCTTCTGGCTTTGTTTGCAAACAAAGGCATCTCAACTGCCATATGAGTTCTAGAATTTAGAGCAAAGGAAAAATGCTAAACAGAAAACAAAAACATGAGATATTGGCCAGGCATGGTGGCTCATGCTTGCAACCCTAATACTTTGAGAGGTCAAGGTGGGAGGATTGCTTGAAGCCAGGAGTTGGAGACCAGCCTGAGCAACATAGCAAGACCTACAAAAAATTAAAAAATTAGCCGGGTGTGGTGGTGCGTACCTGTAGTCCCAGCTACTTGGCAGGCTGAGGCGGAAGGATCTCCTGAGCCCAGGAAGTGGACTGCATGCAGTAAGCTGTGATTGTACCACTGCACTCCAGCCTGGGTGACAGTGAAACCCCGACTCAAAAATAATAAATAATAATAATAATTAGCTATTAACTTTTGGTGCCATTTAAAATCTTACATAACTTAGATCTTACTGGAGTTCCTTTATGAAAACTGTAACCTGAATGGATATACAGCATGCTAAGAAACCTTTTTACATCTGCTTAGGTTTTTCATTTTGGGTTTGTGTAACACCCCACCACCCGAAACAAGTGTGTGAATTATTTGTGTGCTTACTAACTATATGGTAGACCAACTATGTAAATCCACGTAGGAATTTGAAGGGACTGAAGATAAATCTGAACCTGAGATAAGGTTTTGGGATAAAATTTCAGTCAGAGACCACCACCTGGTGGCAATAAGTAGGATTCACGCCTTCTGTCGTTGCAGTATTTGCTGTAGTAAATAAGTGATGTCTTTGTCAAAAAAATTACATTCTAGCCCGGCTCGGTGGCTCAGCCTGTAATCCCGCGCTTTGGGAGGCTGAGATGAGTGGATTGCCTGAGCCCGCGGGTTTGAGACCAGCCTGGGCAACTTGGTGAGACCGCATCTCTACAATAAAATCAAAAATTAGCTGGGCATGGTAGCGCATGCCTGAAGTTCCAGCTACTTGGAAGGCTGAGGTGGAAGGATCGCCGGAGCCCAGCAGGTCGAGGCTGCAGTGACCAGGAGTGTGCCACTGCACTCCAGTCTGGGCGACTGAGTGAGACTCCAACTCAAAAAAAAAAAAAATTACATTCTTGGCCGGGTTCGGTGGCTCAGCCTGTAATCCCAGCACTTTGGGAGGCCGAGGTGAGTGGATCACCTGAGCCTGCGGGTTCAAGACCAGCCCAGGCACCTTGGCAAAATCTCGTCTCTACAATAAATAATAATAATAATAATAAATTAGCCAGGTGTGATAGCGCATGCCTGTAGTTCCAGCTACTTGGAAGGCTGAGGTGGAAGGATCACCGGAGCCCAGCAGGTCGATGCTGGGGTGGCCATGAGTATGCTACTACACTCCAGCCTGGGTGACAGAGTGAGACTCCAACTCAAAAAAAAAACAACAAAAAATTACATTCTTACTTGTGATAATTGTAGATTAGGATTTCTAGGAATAAATTGCTTCCACATGATTCTAGCATTTCATCATGAAAACTGCTGTTAGCTGGGCACAGTGGCTCACACCCATAATCCCAGCACTTAGGGAAGCTGAGGTAGAAGGATTGCTTGTGCAGGAGTTGGAGACCAGCCTAGGCAACATAGAGAGACCTTGCCTCTACAGATAATAAAAAAATTATCTGGGTATGGTCGTGCAAGCCTGTAGTCCTTGGGAGACCGAGGTGGAAGGATCGCCTGAGCCTTGAGACTGCAGTCAGCCATGATCATGACATTGTACTCCAGCCTGAATGACTGAGTGAAGCCCCAGAGTGATTATTAGGATGGGCGAAGTTGGCAAGGGATGGGAGATCTGTAACAGTTTTTTATTAAAATGTATATCTGAGTTTTCTATTGTAATATGTTTCTGTATTATTTGGCAATCTTGAAACTAGATAATTCTGTAGTTGGGTAAAGAGAGGACATCAGCCCAAGGGGAAAGGATCCTATCAAGTTAATGTGGATGCATATTTTATAGGCCTGGGGAGGGGGAGGATAAACAAAGTTTTCAATTTCAGGTTGAGCCTTGGGCCAGCATGCCATGTCTGTATCTTTTTTCCTAGTAGGAAAACTGAATCCAGGCTCCACCACCACTGAAAAGTCTCTTAGAAGGGGATTGTTCACATAAGGTGCTAGACTATATAGAATGTGACATGGCATTGCATTGCTCTCCTGGGATTTTTCTTAATAGAAGCAACAGAGTATTATAACATCTGCATTTCAACACACATGTTATCAGACACTGTAAAGATTGTGCCATGTACAAATGCCCATATATTGTGTGATTCCTTTTGTATTAAATGTTCAGGATTGGTAAATCTGTAGAGATAAAACAGATTTGTGGTTGCCAGGGACTGGGAGGACACTGCCTCTCTATTGAGTGTGCCTGATAATGGGTTTGGAGTGATGAAAATGTTCTGGAATTAGTTAGTAGTAATCATTGCACAGCTATGTGAATGTACGAAAAACCATTGTACCATACAATTTAAAAAACTAAAACTAAATGAAAAAAGCTGATCCATGGAGAAATGAACAAAGTCAGTAAAGAGGTGATTGTGGTAAAAATTCTTCCACTTATGTCCTAGCAGAAATGTTGTCTGATAATGGAAATCTTGCAGCTTGGACCTTGAATGTTGTAATTTGTACTTTGTTGCCCTGTTCCTGACCTTTACAGGGCCACGATGGGCCTCCTGGAACATTGGTGTGTTCATCTGCATTCGATGTGCTGGAATCCACAGGAATCTGGGGGTGCACATATCCAGGGTAAAATCAGTGAACCTCGACCAGTGGACTCAAGAACAAATTCAGGTACTTACACAGCCTAAGAATGAGTCAGCTGCTTCCATGTATCCATGTAAAAGTAGTTCCAGATGAATTTCAGCCAAACTGGGCACAAAGGTGAAGATAACGGAGAATTTAGTTGCTGAACACTTACTTCAAATTCTTATGCCTTTAATAGAGATATTTTAAATCATTTTATTTAACTTACAAGTTATTCTACCTAAATTTTGCCTCCTTAAAAACACAAAGTCTATGGTCTAGGACCCCATGGGTCCATGAAGGTATTAAAGAGGGATCTTTAGGCTATTTTTGAATACCCTTGGGGTTTGCAGGTCTAAAGTTTGTAGTTTTAAATATTCACTTTTTAAAAAACCTCCAAATCATAGACTTCATAGAGACATCTAAATGCATATATGAATTTTGCATGGTTTAGTTTGGTGGGCTTGAATTGAGACACTTAAGTGAATGAGTCTGGCTAGCCTAGATCTGCACCTTGGTATAGCTTCATTGTTCTTTATTCTTCTACACTGAAAGGTTTTAATTTTATTTTTTTTTTAGGGGATGGTAAAAGGGAGGGCCTCCCCCCCAAAAAAAACCAGGTGCTAAAGTTGGTGATGAAAATAAGAGGTCATTTTTAACTAGAAAACGACTTTAGAAATTATTTAGACTATCTTTATACATTGATTAAAGGTCTAAAAGAGTGAGTTATGTTTTTCAGTTACACTTTACTGTATCTTATGAAGGAAATTACATGCCATAGAGGTATTTGGGAATTTGAAGATTTAAAAAACTTTTGGGATTTATCCCTCATGAGTGTTAAGGGCTCTATTTAAAAGTCTAAACACATTTATTGGTAATAAAGCTGAATAGATTAATTAATAGTATAAACTCAGAATTTAACACTGATTGTTGCCTGCCAAGTAGACATTTTGATTGGTAGCTATGTATGAGATATTGAGTTGTTGCTGAATTAAATGTATCTTGGCAGACAAATCATTGACTAAAAACATCCCATGGAGGGGAGGGAAAAAGCTGTGGGAGCAAATGACTGGGAATTTCTAGTAGGGTAGAGAAAATCATAAATTGGAAATCAGAATATACAAGTTTAAATCTTGGTTCTGACACTCTCTAGATTGGCTCTTCAATTGTACAATAGTGGAATTGGGTGAGAAGTTTTCCAGTTCTTTTCTGATTTGACTTTCCATGTCTCTCTATTCTCTTTGGTCACAGTGCATGCAAGAGATGGGGAATGGAAAGGCAAACCGACTTTATGAAGCCTACCTTCCTGAGACTTTTCGGCGACCTCAAATAGACCCGTATCTTTTCTGGAGCAACTTAGAAGGCTGAGTGGTATTTTGATGTTTGGAGAGAGTCAAACAAGACTCAAGGCTTGTGATCTAACTGAGTCATCTCTATGTGGATTAATCAGTGTCCTTGCTTTTCTTCTGCCTTGTAACCAAGACATACAAAAGTACATGTATACTTGCTAATGTCAGAATTGTCATGTAATATCACATGAGGAAGACTCGTTAGGAATTAATACTGCAGTGACTTTGCTGTGAATTCTTTTTTGTTTTGTTTTGTTTTGCTTTTTGAGTTGGAATCTCACTCTGTTGCCCAGGCTGGAGTGCAGTGGCACACTCATGGTCACCGCAGCCTCAACCTGCTGGGCTTAGGCTATCCTTCCACCTCAGCCTTCCAAGTAGCTGGAACTACAGGCACGTGCCACCATGCCCACTTAATTTTTTGATTTACTGTAGAGATGAGGTCTCACCAAGTTGCCCGGGCTGATCTCAAACCCATGGGCTCAGGCAATCCTCTCACCTCAGCCTCCCAAGGTGCTGGTATTATAGGCGTGAGCCACCGTGCCTGGCCATGAATTCTTTTATAAAGTTACATCTCCTAGTTTATTTTGAATCTCTGAAACTAGTTTAATGTTTTAAAAAAAGAATAGTTTATTTTGCTCTGTTGAACCCTGGCAGTAAGCAAAACTACCATTTATTTTTATTTATTGTCTTTATATCCTGTGTGAAAGAATTAACTGTTGTCAACCAGTTTATCAATAACTTTCTTTCTCCATTCACTCAACACAGGATATAGCACCCAGGACACAAACCCAAACCCCCTAAAGGCAGTGCTCCACAAAATGTGGTTTGTAGATCATCTTGTTAGTGTTTTTGTTTTTGTTTCTGTTTTTGTTTTTTTTGATGAGTGCAGGTGGAACCTGTTAAATGTAGATTCAGGGACTTGCAGAAGATCCACTTGTCAGAATCTGGCAGTGGGGTACAAGAGTTTTTAAGGAGCACTTAGGTGCCTTTGTTTGAGGCCTATTAACCTAAGGGCTTTAAAATAGACAACGGACCATTTTACTTATATCTTAGAACAACCACAGACACCTCTGATGTCAATATGAAGGTTAATTCCACTTCTGCTATCATCACTCTAAAGGGAAATCATAGGAAATAATGATTCCCTGCCCCCTATTGTGAAGGAGACATTTCAAGGTTTTGGTCAGGGACACTGCACATGAAAAGTCAGGTGCCACATGGGGAAACCAGGCAAGAGAGAAGGAGGAGAACAATGCTCCATGGGACACAGAATGATCTTTTCTATTCTTACTGTTGGGGAGACTTGTTTGATTCATCCTTAATAAGCTTTTTTGCAGAGCTGTCGAGGGATTTATTCGAGATAAATATGAAAAGAAGAAATATATGGATCGAAGTCTGGACATCAATGCCTTTAGGGTTGGTTATAAATCTTTCAATTGTTCATAATAAATAATTTGCTTATTAATCAGGCCATGGTAGAATTTGAAGAATGACTACCAAAATACTTTAAAACCATCATTTATAACATGAAAAAGTAGAAAAATACCATTTATTGAGTCAAAACCATGAAATATCATGGAACAAACTTCTGCCTCAGGGTGGGCAGGGCAAACCATCAGTGAATTCTTTGCCTTACTCTGTATTTAGAAGATGTTAGTGATTCCCAGTTCTGAATTACTTCCTGAAATGGACATGTTATGTATGTATATATATTATAGATACATCAATCTATATAGATATGTATGCACACATACTTTTTTCCGTAAATGAAATTAAAGTAGGTGTAATTAAATCACCAGAATTTCCTTCAGTTTGACCAACATATATTTCTGGCATTACTTCCTAGTAACCAGTGCGTTGGTAGACTGATTGTCAGTGGGACCCTTTTTCCCGAGAAGGGTTTCAGAGGGAGACTGACAATCAGTTGCCAAGTACATTCCATCCTAGTCAGGTTTAGAATCTGAAATACAGTGTATATTAACTAGGACAAGTATAACACGCAGGAGGAAATACAACATGGTTTCTGGAAGAAGAAAACATGCCTGACTAATGACAACTAATGGAGAATCAATAAATATGGCTATTTAGACCATTAAACAGTCTTTGACAACCTACAGTAAATTCTTTGAGGAATAATTGACTACCTCTCTAGCCACGAAAGTATTAAGTATGAGATTCTCCAGTTCTAGCACAGGTCCTGTCTGTCTGTCTATGTGCATCTGTCTGTTTGTCTGTCATCTGTTCTAGTTACTTATTTTAATAGATGATATAATAGCCAGTGAAATCACTGAGTTTGTATAGGGCTCTAAACCCTTCCAGATAAATAAAAGTTAAGCTAATTGGAATCAGCATCAGATTGATCTTTTGAAGCTGTCCGAAAAGGGTGTTAACTAGTAGGTGAATTTCAGCATGGGCAAGCAAGTGTAAGGTGATACATGTCATTAGGTTAAAAAAAAAATCCTTCTCAACTTAGTCTGAAAGACGCTTACCTCACTGTCATCCAAAAAAGGAACTTGTCAGTTATCATAACTGTTCCAAGAAAGAATTAACCCAGTGTACAGCTGCAGCTTGGATGACATCATCAAAAACTGTTTAGAACCAAAGCACACACATTTCCTTTTATTTGTAGAGAACTGTGGTCTGTCTGCCTAGCTCTGTTCATTGTGCCTGAAGATATGAACTCAGATGAGGTCAGAAATGGATATATGAGGTAATTCAGATGGTGAAGGAGAAGGGGAGAGTTGTGTTTACAATTTCGTTGCTGGTATACTGCACCCCTGAAAACAAGCCTGTTTTACTGGTTGTTTTCACTTAGGAGGGAAATACCTCCTGTTTACCAAAAAACTGTTTCAAAATTTGTATTTATTTTTATTTAATGTGCTTAGATTTTTTTTCATATTTTTGTGAAGATTTTTATACCAAAAATTAATATTTGTTAAGTGAAGACATTTACTATCAAATGAAAAGAAACTGGCTTTGTTAATTACAGAATAGTCTTTTTTTAGTGGACAAATAAAACACTTTTAACTTCAAGAAGTAAAGTATCTGTATTTAAGTGACGCTCTACGTATGAAAAAGACATGGCTGCATGTGTTCTATTTATAAAATTATTTTAGAGGAAATATGAAAATTAAAGTGAAAAATCCATGCTTGTAGTCACTATCTTTACTGATGATTTTCATCTTTGTGTATTCCCTCTTTTTTTCCATACAGCTACTTTTTGGAGGCATAATTATAATATGGTTATATAGACTGTCTCCTTTCATTCCACTTATCATAAATCCTTTGTTACTTGTATGATTTTCATAATTTTTAATTGTTTCATCATCTTTCAGTGAGTAGCTAAATTACAGTTTGTTTTACCATTCTCCTTCTGTGTCATACATGCTGTTCTTTTTTTTTTTTTTGAATTGGAGTCTTACTCTGCTGACCAGGCTGGAGCTCAGTGGTACTCTCGTGACCACTACAACTTTGGCACACTGGACTCAGGTGGTCCTTTCGCCTCAGCCTTCCAAGTAGCTGGAACTATAGGCACATGCCACCACACCTGGCTACTTTTTTGATTTATTGTAGAGACGAGGTCTTGCTAAGTTGCCCAGGCTGGTCTTGAACCCCTGGGCTTAGTCAGTTCTCTCACCTTGGCCTCCCAAAGTGCTGGGATTACAGGCGTGAGCT
This sequence comes from Tarsius wallacei, assembly GCA_963574415.1. Taxonomy (NCBI): domain Eukaryota; kingdom Metazoa; phylum Chordata; class Mammalia; order Primates; family Tarsiidae; genus Tarsius; species Tarsius wallacei. The sequence goes on along the minus strand of CAUYQG010247834.1, from coordinate 16,235 downwards.
ACCGCTCCCAGCTGTTTGTCATCTTTCTTTAGCATAAATAATTCTAGCCGGGCTCAGTGGCTCAGCCTGTAATCTCAGGACTTTGGGAGGCCGAGGCAAGTGGATTCCCTGAGCCTGCAGGTTTGAGACAAGCCCAAGAAGCTTGGCAAGACCTCATCTCTACAATAAATCAAACATTAGCCAGGCACAGTAGCATGCCTATAATTCTGGCTACTTGGAAGGCTGAGCCCAGCAGGTCGATGCTGGGGTGGCCATGAGCGTGCCACTGCACTCCTGCCTGGGTGACAGAGTAAGACTCCAACTCAAAAATAACAGTAATAATAATTCTGAGGTGAACTTCTTGGTGTGTATAACTTTTTCAGATTTTGGATTGCTTTCTTAAGGTACATTAAAAGATGTGGTATTATCTAGTTCAAAGGATTTCAGTATTTGTCTCTTTATACTTTTGCCAATATACCTTCCAGAAGCTTTGCCATTTTACACTGTCTTCTCAGCATTGTATAAGAGTACTAATTTCGCTTCATTCCTACCAAAGTTAGATAGTATTATTATTATTAAGATTTTTCTCTTCTCTAAAATGCATTTTGTTTTTTTTTTTTTGAGTTGGAGTCTCACTCTGTCACCCAGACTGGAGTGCAGTGGCCGCTCCCGGCCACCGCAGCCTCGACCTGCTGGGCTCCGGCGATCCTTCCACCTCAGCCTTCCAAGTAGCTGGAACTATAGGCACACGCTACCACACCCGGCTAATTTTTTGATTTATTGTAGAGATGAGGTCTCGCCAAGTTGCCCAGGAGGGTCTCGAACTACTTGCGGGCTCAGGCAATCCACTCACCTCAGCCTCCCAAGGCACGGGATTACAGGCTGAGCCACCGAGCCTGGCTAAAATGCATTTTAAGTTACATTTTTTATCACTGGCAAAACCAAACATTTTTTCATATATATACTATACCTTTTTTTTTTTTTGAGTTGGAGTCTCTGATACCCAGTCTGGAGTGCAATGGCACAATCATGACTTACTGCAGCCTCGACCTCCTGGACTCAGGCAATCCTTCTACCACAGCCTCCTCAGTAGCTGGGACTACAGGCATGTGCCACTATACCTGGCTAATTGAAAAAAATTTTTTGTAGAAATGAGGTCTCTCTATGTTGCCTAAGCTGGTCTCAAACTCCTGGACTCAACCAGTCCTCTCACCTCAGCCTCCCAAAGTGCTGGGATTACAGGCATGAGCGACCACACCTGGCCGGTACTTTCTTTTATGAGCCTGTAGTTTTATGGTTACTTTGTGGTTTTGTTTTACATTTACATGTTTTAAGCTTTAGTACTTAATTTTTGTTTTTATAATTTTTTTAAGAGATAGAGTCTGCCAGGTGTGGTGGCTCACACCTGTAATCCCAGCACTTTGGAAGATGGAGGCGAGAGGATTGCCTGAGCTCATAGGTTTGAGACCAGCCTGGGCAACTTGGCAAGTCCTCGTCTCTGCAATAAATAAAAAAACTAACTAGGTGTGGTGGCGCACACTTATAGTTCCAGCTACTTGAAAGGCTGAAGCAGAAGGATCGCCTGAGCTCAGCAGGTTGAGGCTGCAGTGGCCATGAGCATGCCACTGCTACTGCACTCTAGCCTGGACAACAGAGTAAGACTCCTACTCAAAAATAAAATAAAGGGATAGCCTCGATCTACCACCCAGGCTGGAGTGCAGTGGTATAATCATAGCTCTTTATAACTTCTCTTTTTTTTGAGTCAGAGTCTCCCTTTGTCACGTAGGCTGGAGTGCAGTGGCACACTCACGGCCACCACAGCCTTGACCTGCTGGGCTCAGGCGATCCTTCTGCCTCAGCCTTCCAAGTAGCTGGAACTATAGGCATGTGCCACTATGCCTGGCTGATTTTCTGATTTATCGTATAGACAAGGTCTCTCCAAGTTGCCCAGGCTGGTTGCAAACCCTTGAGCTCAGGCAACCCTCTCGCCTTGTCCTCCCAAAGTGCTGGGATTACAGGCTTGAGCCACCACGCCTGGCCAGCTCTTTATAACTTCTAACAGCTGGGTATAAGTGGTCCTCCTGCCTCAGCTTCCAAGTAACTAGGACTAGAGGTGGGCACCAACACTCCTGACTAATTTAAACTAGACTTGTTTTTTTTTAGAGATAAGTTCTTGCTATGTTGTCCAGGCTGGTCTTGACCCCCTGACCTTAAGTTGGTTTTCTAAAGTGATGGGATTATATATGTGAGCCACCACACATAGCCTGTTTTTTAAATCTTTAAACTTGAAATTAAGGTTTATTTTCTGATTTTTAAAAAGAGAGATAACTGTTGAGAGGATCTATGATTGAATTTACAAAATCACAAAGGACATAAGCTGAGTAAGGTGAACATGAATGTATTCACTCGTACACTAAGATGAGGGGGGTCTTTCAAAGTATGGGCAAGTTAAATTTGGGGTGAAGACAGGCAACAATCTGGTAAAACTTTTTAGCCTCTGTAGATAGCCTAAACTGCAAATTTCAAGAATCATGAGTAGGTTAGACCAAGAAGATGGGTGTGTGTTTGAAGGATGCCTCATACAGCATCAAGGCTGATGTGGAAGAGATCAACTCTCATGCTCCACACCAAGACATCACCCCCAAGTTTGTCAGACTTCTGCATTAGAATCAGTAAGGATTTAGAGTGTCCTCTTTAGATATTTGGAATTATAATTTATTGAACTATTAATCACCTTGGTGCCCGTGTTCTTTGTCTTGTTTTGTTAAACCATTATAGAAAGAAAAAGATGACAAGTGGAAAAGAGGGAGTGAACCAGTTCCAGAGAAAAAAATGGAACCTGTTGTTTTCGAGAAAGTGAAAATGGTGAGTGGGGAAGTATTTGCACTGTATAGACAGCCCCAGGTATGTTCATATGTGTGGAGGGGAGGTGCCGGAAGCCTCGTAGTGGGTACCATATCACACCATCGCACCTGGCGCTAAAAGGTTCCACATCTGGATTAGTTTGTTTGTTGCCATTTCTGCTCCTCTCCCATTACTTACTGCTGCCTGTCTGCTTTGTAACCCTTCTCTTTGGGTCCAGATGGGAGCTTGAGAAATGCATCTGTCCCGTCTAAGCAAAAGACACATTCCAAGCCAGGATGCCAAGGCTGTGTGACACCTTCTGAGCACAGGCTACCCCCGCATTGGTCCATCTTTTGTTAGACCTTCTGTACCTCATTTTCCTATTTCAGTAAAGGACAGTCCAGAAGTCAGACCATACTAGTTCGTTTTAAATGATCCCGTTGTGTATTCTTGCTTTGTCATATTCAAGCAGGCACCTTTGTTTTTACACAGGACATATTGTGGCTGTAGTAGTAGACACTGTAATATAAGCGCTTGCAATCTTGGGGAGAAAGGACTTTATTTGTTGTTGCTTAAGGAAGAGTCTTTTGTCATCATTCTGAATTTCATTGTCTGTGGACACAATCACTAGTGATAGTGACAGGGTGAATTTAATAATCTTTACACTGATCTCCCTTTTGGTATTAAAGTAAAGGTTTTCTAGCCACTGGGAGATTTGTTGGCTCTTGGCTCTTGTACCATCAGATACCTACCTTTATTCTTGACTTTTCTTGGGACCAAAAACTGCTGCTTCTGTTGGATCCCCTGTTCTTTGGTTGTCTTGGTTTCAGAAAGATCTGTGTCTTCAGAAAGCCAGGCAATCACAGGTGATACCTTTGTTTTTTACTTTAGGTTTGGTTTATGTACTCCTGCTTCCTGACTTGATTCTTTCACCTGACACTTCTTGAGTTATGTTTCTTTGGTAACTCTCTTTGAATAACAGCAACCACACTACAAGAATACTGTGGCTTTACAGTGGAGAGGGGAAAAAAAAGAATTAAAAAACACCTGCTTATTTCTTTCTATAACATATTTTCACCTTAGCCACAGAAAAAAGAAGATCCACAGCTACCTCGGAAAAGCTCCCCGAAATCCTCAGCACCTGTCATGGATTTATTGGGCCTTGGTAAGAGCTAGACTTTTCAGTTCCCATATTCTTACAGATTTTGATGAATTCTCAGTGATCCTGGGAAGCTAGGCAGAGATGGGATTCCCAGTTTGTGTGTCTTCATTGCTAAGATTATTCTCTCATACTCTTCTGGTGATGTTTTACATCTGAGTAGCTGCTCTAAGCAAGTGTTTACTGTGACATTTTTCAGTTCAACAGTATAGTGCAGTGGTTAAGCGCATAGCCTTTGGAGCCAGTGTCCCAACTGTGCCACTTACTGTCTGTGAGACTTTGGGTAGTTTACTTAACTTCTGAATGTTACTTTCCTAATCTATGCAGTAAGAATAAGAGTCTCTACTTTAACAGTGTTGTTGGGAGGATTAAATGAGACGATGCCTCTAAAGCTCTTAACCCCATGCCTGGCATATACTGAGTGCTCAGTAAATATCAGCAGTTTTGCTAAATAGCACCTTTGAGCCTCATGTCACTTCCCTGTACTCCACTCCCTTCCCCCATCCCTTTCATTTTTCAGGTGTGACCTATTTCTGAGATGGCCTGTTACCTTGTGGTCATCTTTCTCCAAACCTTTGAAATCCTGATCTAGTGATTCTACCCTTTCAGAAAGAAAGCCTATTTTCTGCCTTTCACAGCAATGATGGTTGTACTTTGTTTCAGTCTACTTCTGCTGATTTAAGTTACTGGATACTTAGGCTTCTACTTTCTGTACCTTTCATTACTTTCTGAAAATGAATCCTACACACCTTGCCCTCCAAATAGCCAGAAGAGAACCGGCCAGCCTCCAGCTATGGTGCTGATGTAGCCTTCAGGCCTGGGCTCCTACTGCTTGCTCTGTGCCTGAGAGCTGGGCTACGGGCTTCCCCAGAGTACTCTTGGGAATGTGGGGTGAGGCTTCTTTTGAGAAGCCCCATCCAAACTAAGATGGTTCCAGAAATATGGGCCTTCTCTGCTTTTTATTGAGAACAGCAAGAAGGCATGGGCTTCATGAGCAGTGCTACACTTTAACTTTGATCTTCCTTTCTAGATGCTCCTGTGGCCAGCTCCATTGCAAATAGTAAGACCAGCAATACTCTAGAGAAGGATTTAGATCTTTTGGCCTCTGTTCCATCCCCTTCCTCATCAGTTTCCAGAAAGGTGAGTCTCACGGGCTCTTCAGAATTAAAGAGCATTCTGGAAAGGGTGATGTTGAAATCATAATTCTGGAACTAAGTCGTGCTTCCTTCGTAGTGTTGGACTTTGGCTTTCTTACTTCCCTTAACATTGTGTTATTTCTGTCACAGCCTAAGATTGCCGTTCATACTATTTTGTCTCCTGCCCCAAAAGGGTGGGCCCTTTGAGTTGGCCTCTATTAAAGGTGTGTGAGATTGTGAAGGCTGATACTTCAGGCCAGCTCCTTGGCCTGAGTTAACTGCCAGAACTGTAGGTATGAAAGACTTGAAACTTTTAATGATTACCATTTGTGAAATACCTGCGGTGTCCCAGGCACAGTGCTAGGTGGTTTTGTATATTAATTTGTATATTTCATGAATAATTTCACATCTTTACCACATACCTACTAAATGGATATTTTATAGATGATGAAATATTAGTTCAAAAAAGTTATGTGACCAGCCTTTGGTTATACAGCTTATAAATGGTTGCACTGGAATCTAAACTTAGTTCTCTCTGCTACATCATTTGTGGGCTGTTTTATTTGTTTTTTACCAAGTCACATTGTTTTGCTGAAGAGGAAAGATTGTACCAGAGCTTAACTATCAGGTGTTTTGAGGCATTTTTATGGTAAAAATGTCAGGAAACTACTAACTTGACCCATGAATTTTTAGTGCAAATGTTAAAAGCAGCAGAGAAGTAAGGGAGGTCCCTAAAGAGACCCCCATGAGAACCTTCCCAATTCCTCCCCTCACCCCCACTCTCTTTGCCATAAGGTTGTAGGTTCCATGCCAACTGCAGGGAGTGCCGGCTCTGTTCCTGAAAACCTGAACCTGTTTCCAGAACCAGGGAGCAAATCAGAAGAAGTAGGCAAAAAGCAACTGTCTAAAGACTCCATCCTTTCACTATACGGATCCCAGACGACACAAATGCCTACTCAAGGTACATTTCGTGGTTGTCATGGCCATGTGCTGGATAGAGACATGAGGGCTTCCAAGCAGGAATTATTTGTGACAGGGGACAGTTGCTGTGGGGTCCAGGGCAACATATACCAAACAAGCTTGAACATTACATTTCTTGGGAAGCCACAGAGTATCAGCAGATGGATAGTAATGTAACCCAAAGCCATGCTTCTGCAGGGTCTGGGATCACATCTCTGTAAAGTCTGACTCAGAGTCTGGATCTGGACTCTTGCTATGGCTGCTCATTGGTAAGCCATAGCAAGTCTTGCAGAGAATCTGTCTACCTACTTTGCTATGTAAAAGAGCATTATAAGTTGAGCAGCCCTAAGAAATTCTAGCTGGAAAGGAGTAACCAGTTAGAGTTTGGGCTTTGTGTTCTTTCCTCTTTAAGAGACCTGTATGTGTGTTTTCTTGGCAGCAATGTTCATGGCTCCTGCTCAGATGGCATATCCCACAGCCTACCCCAGCTTCCCTGGGGTTACACCTCCTAATAGCATAATGGGGAGCATGATGCCCCCACCAGTAGGCATGGTAGCTCAGCCAGGAGCTTCTGGGATGGTTGCCCCCATGGCCATGCCTGCAGGCTATATGGGTGGCATGCAGGCATCGATGATGGGTGTGCCGAATGGAATGATGACCACTCAGCCAGCTGGTTACATGGCAGGTATGGCAGCCATGCCCCAGACTGTATATGGGGTTCAGCCAGCTCAGCAGCTGCAGTGGAACCTTACTCAGGTAAGCTACCCCATTTTATGTGGGACAAGAGTTTTGAACTTTCCTCAAGGTTGTCTCACTTTGTGTCTTTCCCTTATCCTTTGAATCTTTTCCATGTACATGAGATAATGCCAGAGACAGTCTTAAGTTTGTTTTCTTCCTCCTAGAAGGTTTATCTAAAGTCAGACTTTCTGAGGAGTTCTGGGTTCCTGTAGAATAAGGGCAACTGCCTAAATCTGAGTCTTCTACATGTTCTCAGAAACAAAAACAAACACGAGAAACCTACACAGACAAACAAGGAATGCAGACATTCTCACAACAACTGCATTTAGTAGACAGAATACTACAAGCTTTGAATGGCATGACAGTGGATATACAAACACACAGAGCTAGTATCCCAGAGGAGATTATGTATATAAAAGGAGAGGTAGCAGGGGCTTAGGGGTAACAGCATAGATAAAATCACCCCCCAGAAGGAGAAAGACCTACCCTAATCAGAAACTTACTGAGAACAATTCTGAGACCTGGTAGATTAGAACTCTGCTTGTTTAGAGGATCAAAAACAAGGTCTTGAAATCAGAAACTTACTGAGAACAATTCTGAGACCTGGTAGATTAGAACTCTGCTTGTTTAGAGGATCAAAAACAAGGTCTTGAAATACGTAGTATTTTAGGTGGTAGCCTTGGAAAGTGTTGCTTCTGGGGGAGATGGGCATGACTTAGAAGGAGAAGGTACCTTTTGGAGGACCTGGTGACAAAGAGAAAGGAAGAAATGAGAAGTGGAAATGAGAATCACAAAATCAGAATATACATCATCCTCCCTCCTCCAAAATAATTATTTCATTAATAGAAAGAAGATGGCACTCTTAAACTAAGACATTTAGTAAGCCTCACAGCTATTATTGCTGATTCAGAAAAATAAGACACTACATAATAAACAGAACATGGCAGATAATATTTGTGCAAAACTACTGTGAGAAGAAAACAGAAAACGAAAATTAAAACGTTTCAGGTAGTGAATACTCTCCCTCAGAAAGCAGTCATGAGGCAGAATAAAATTGTTACACATCTACCAACCTGAATTAAATGTCCTTAAACATTTGCAGATAAGACAAAGCAGCTTAAATCAGAATTTCAAAAACTTAGAGCCAAAGTGGGTAAAAAGCTGAGTGTTATGAAATGAAAGTTTACTGAACTCAGGAAGGAAATTAAAGAAAAAGACAAAATTATCTTAACAAAGACTGAATTACAGATTAGCCAAAAGACAATAGATTCAGCTGAAAATATTTTTGGCATTGAGGAAAGGCATGAAACAGCTAAGAGAATGAAAACTAAATGTAGAAAGGAATAAAAAGAATCAGAGAGAAAGTAATATAGACATTAGGCAAAAGAAAACTTAGCATATGTATATTTGGAGATACCTAAAGAAGTAAAACAAAATGTGGAACAAAATTAACATATTTTAAACCATCATACAAGAAAACATTCTAGAAATAAAAGACTTGGATATGATATTGAAAATGCCCACTGTGTATCTGGGAAAATTGACCCAAAATAGTCAACTCTAAAGCATATCTACAGGTTTAGTAGACTTTAAAGAGCAAGAAGCATGTTCAGGGCTCCAGCCTTCTCCATACCTCCCACCCACAAAAATCTGTCACTCATAAAAACAACAACAAACCACCCAGGCTGACATCAGACTTCCTGACAGCAAAATGCGAAAAGACAACAAAGAGGAGTGGTATTTTCAAGACATTCAAATACATGCAAAACAGGTATTTTATGACCAGCCATGCTATCCTTTCAGTATCAAGGTTGTAAAAAATAATCTTAAATATGCAAGAACTCAGGGAGTACCACAGTTACAAGCCTTTCCTGAGGAATCTAACAGAAGATAAGCTTCATCCAAGATATAATGGGTCATTTTTTGGCAAAAGGATCAATGGTGAGCATTGGCTGTTTAATTGAGAATCTGAGATAAAGCAATGTTGGTCACAAGGGTGGTAGAATATACATTGTATTCTGACAAACAGAAAGACAACTAAAAGTAATGGAAGGAGAAGGGAGAAAAATGGGGGGAAGTCGAATAAAGTAATTTGCATAGAAAATAAGTGGAAGTCAACGGATATAATAAGCTGAAAAGCCAAGTCATAGAAGCTCAAGTAAGGAAAAAGAAGATCAAGGACATTTCATTTTTTTTGAGCCAGGGTCTCACTCTGTTGCCTAGACTGGAGTGTGGTGATATGATCAGGGTTTACCACAGACTCAACCTCTTAGGCTCAGGCAATCCTTCTGCCTCAGCCTCCCAAGTAGCTGGGATGGTAGGCGTGCACCACAACACTCAGCTAATTTTTTGACTTTCTGTAGAAACTTATCGGCTGTGTTGCCCAGGCTGGTCTCGAACTCCTGGGCTCAAGCAATCCTCCCACCTCAGCTTCCCAGAGTGCTGGGATTATAGGCATGAGATATAGTAACCAGCCGACATTATTAAAAGTGTTAGGATAAAGGTAATCAACTAGAACAAAAATATGAAACTTTCTAAATACCCAAATAACTTTTAGAACAGATTACAGAGTGCAGCAAATATAATAAACACAGTAAAAATACAATATTAGGGAATTAAGATCAAACATACCAGTCGTCTCAATAGGCAGCTCTTCTATCAAAAGAAATAGTGTTCAAATTGCCTCACAAAGCAGTGCCTACTTTGATACTAGGTTCACAGAAATACGTTATAGCAAAGTGACTTAACATGAGAACAAAGGGATAGGCAAAGGAATACCAGAGAGTCAGTGCATGTACATGCTGTCTTTATCAGGGTAGTATCAGTGTTATACTTTATTTAAAATATTCTTACGTTTTTCTCGGTGGTTTGAAATAATTTATGTAGTGTTGGTCTTTGAAGGTTTTGTAGAATTCCCATGTGGAGCTATGTGTCCCTGTTGCTTTCTTTTATAGCAATTCCTTGATAATTTTCTGTTTCTTCTATGGAAGTCAATTTTGGAAAACTATATTTACCTAGATTTTCAAAGTAATTTCACCAAGATTTTCAAATTAACTTATCAAAAGTTATATCAGGCAGTTTTGTTAATTTTTTTTCAAAGAACCAGGATTTTGATGTATTGGTTCTACATTGTTCTGTTTTCTGCCTCAAATTCTGGTTATCTTTACTGTGTCCATCCTTATGCTTACTTTGGATTTACTTTATTTTTCTTGTTCTAGCTTTCATAGTTGGAATTTTAACTCACTTATTTTCATTCTTTTTATTTCTGTAAGTAATGAAATGCTATAAAACTGGTGGGAACATGTCAAAGGGACACATGAGCCCACTTCTAGAGGCTCCCACCAGTGGGACAATTTGAACATCAAAAGGAACAATAACAGTAATAGATTATGACATATTGAATGATAAAAAGAACCCATGAGTCCACAGTGATTTTTTTTTTTTACAATTCGGTATGGAATGGAGGGAGGGAAAGCCTTCTTTACAGAAGAATGGTAGATAGTAATTGTAGAAAGAACAAGGTATTCACACATTCTCAAACAAATATCCCTCAGATTGATTGTAAATTATAATGAAAAAAAATGACTACTACTTTAGCCAAGCAATCAAACATAAAATTATCAACAATGGCCAGTTGCAGTGACTCATGCCTGCAATCCCAGCACTTTGGGAGGCCGAGGTGAGAGGATTGCCTGAGCCTGGGCAATATGGCAAGACCTCATCTCTACAATAAATTTAAAAATTAGCTGGGCGTGGTGGCGTGTGTTTGTAGGACTGAGGGGACTGAGGCAGAAGGATTGCCTGAGCCCAGCAGGTCAAGGCTGCTGTAGCTGTCATCATGCCACTGCACTCTAGCCTAGGCGACAGAGTGACACTCTGACTAAAAATAAATAAATAAATAAATAAATAAAATTACCAACAATGGGAAACCTTAATCTCATGTGCTTCCTGATATCTTGTACTAACAAGGACATAATGTCACTTACATAGAAATCTTGCCACAAATATTTAACCTGGATCCAATTATGAAAAAAACATGAGATAAATCCAAATTGAGGAACATTCTGCAAACTAACTGGCCTGGATTCTTAAAAATGCCAATATCAGGAAAAAATGGAACAAAGTGATAGGGAAACTGTTCTTGATTAAAGAAGACTAAAGAGATATGAAACTGAAATGCCGTGTATGTTAGACTATTATGTCAATGGTAAATTTCTTGAGATTGTTAATAGTATTGTGGGTCTGTTCAAGTGTTCATTTTTATGTGATGCTTCCTGACTTCTTAAGGTCTGAAATATCATGATATCTACAACTTTTAATGCCTATCAAAAATTGTTTTAAGTTTTTATAAAGAGAGGGAGAGAAAATATGACAAAATGTTAACAATTGGTGAATTTAAGGAAGAGATATATGGGTTTCGTTTTACTATTCTTTCAACTTTTCTATAAGTATGAAATTTTCTTTAAAAGTTGGTAGAAGAAAATAAGACTTTTCTCCTAAAGAAAAAGAACTTATACAGAAAATGTATTAGGCTCAGGAAATTCAAGTAATTTTTTTTGGATATTCTTTCTTCTGTTCACTGCCAGGGACCAGTTTTTCAGTCTAGTTCATGAAGACTCTTCCCTACCCCCCACCACCTTTCCCCTCACCCTAGTCCTTATCCCACATGCTCTTTTCTCCTTCAAGTCTCACGTACTGAAGACACATTGGCCTTTTCCTTTTCCTTTTTTTTTTTTTTTTGCCTTTGTTCATTCTGTTCATAAGTGCCTTTTATCCCCTCTCTGCAAATGAGCAAGCGTGTACAAGTGCTTTCCCTGACATTGGCAGTAATAGCTATGCTGGAGATGAGGCACTGGAGTCAGGGGCTTTTCTTTCAACACTCAGGATTGGCCAGGCAAGTTAACAATGGGTCCCTTCTACTTAGGATAAGAGACTGGAAAGGAAGAAGAGAAGAACTTCTTATGCTGTTTTTCTGTTGACTAGATCCAGAATGCCTTCTTTCTCTCTTTGAACATTAGTCTTGGTCAACGTCACACTCCTGAAAAGTTCCTCATGTATATGGTCTTGAGATTATCTGACTCTTAAGGTCTAGGGTGTACCATATATAACAATGTTTCCCATTGTGTTGTTCTCTCCCTCCCACAGACAAAAGGACTTCTACCCTGCCTTTTGTACTAATTGGCTGAATGCCCACAGCCTGGTCTGAAAGTCTCCTCTCTCCCTTTCAGATGACCCAGCAGATGGCTGGGATGAACTTCTATGGAGCCAACGGCATGATGAACTATGGACAGTCAATGAGCGGTGGAAATGGACAGGCAGCAAATCAGACTCTCAGTCCTCAGATGTGGAAATAAAAACAAACACCTGTATGGCCGCCACTTTCATCAGCCCTAGCGCTCTCCTTTCCCCATCCTCCTCCCCCCATCCTCTTTTCCTACCTCTCTCTGTTTTGTTTAGAAATTGCTCAATAAGTCATTTGGGGCTTGGCATTCTGCCCAGCCCGGCCACTTCCCAAACACGAAGACCTCTCTGTTGCTTTATGTTGTACATGTCCCCTAGCCATCCCAACTTCTTCCCCAGGCTCTCGGCCCTTAGTCCTCTCCTGGCACCAGCACCTTAGAAATTGTTGGCAGAAGGCACTTAATTTGCAGGAGAAATGTGCATACCTTTGAGTACCTTCCCTCAAGGTTAAACCTCCTATCAGACTCTCCGAAGGGTCTGTAGGTGTTATGTATTAGGCAAAGGAGAAAGTTTAGAGGTCTTTCTATGTGTTAATAAGCTATTTCTAAGTGTTTAAATTTGAAGAGGGAGGCATCATGTTCATATGATTTATAGGAATGCAGAAAGTACTGAAATCAAATTAAATACTCCTTGGGTCTTGGATCAGGTTGACCCTAATCCTGGGATTAGGCAAGCCCCCTCCTGTGAGGATGAGCAAAAATATTACTCTATTCTCCCTGAGTTGCTTTCGGGATCTGGGGCTTCAGGACTTGCTGCTTCAGTCAGCCTTATTAGCACCAAAGACTTTATGAAGATCCCACACACAGACACACATCTCTTTCCTGCCTCCTACCTGCCTTCAGTAGGATCTGACTCCATGGCTGGAGGACCAACCCCTACAGTGGGAATGCAGAGCTTAATGTGTGTGCTGCTCGTGTGTGTGCGCGTGCGTGTGTGCGTGTGAGTGTGTGTTTTCCACCTCCCACTTCCCATATGCTCTGGGTGTGTTTGTTTGTTTGTTTGTTTTTTAGTTTTAGGTTTACAACAGAGAGGAATTAATTTATCAACAGCCTAAAACTGTTACATTTTTCTTCTAGTTTTAAAAAATTGCCATCTCATTGATAGCTCCCTTTTTCCTCCCAATCTGCTCCCAATCTGCTGATCACTCTTTCATGCCTGTGTATCTGGGGTGCTCTGTTTCCCCTCCTTTCCCAGGTGTATGAGACAGAGAGCCAGGACAGCTTTCCTCTCAGTCCTTGTTCACCCCACTTGAAAATTGAAACAAGAAAACTTTGCTTAAAAGATTTCATGTGTGGGAACCACAGTTCTTGGTTGCCTTTCTCCTGTGTATGTATAAATTCCTTAATAAATATTGCAGGGAAGAACCATTTGCTTGGCTGTTACTGTGTGTCACTCTTGAGAAGTATGAGTTACACCCCTGCTTTGCAAGGTACTTCCTTCACTTCGTGTATAGAAAATTCAGTGCTTCTCATACCCAGGGGCCAGGCCCAGACTCCAGCAGTCAGAAAGGGAGCTCTCTCCAGTGGTGTCTAGAGTTGTGAGATGAGAGAACTACAGCGACTTGCTAAAGTCAAAGAACATCAGAACAGCACATTTTCTCCCCAACAGATGGAGAAGCTGAGACTCAGAGAAAGGAAGCGGTTGGCCAGGGGTCTGCTAGAGATCCCTGGACAGAGCTGGCAGAGTTTAAATTCTTCCCTGCTGAGAGAGCAGTAGCTTTGACTGGTAAAGGTAACTCAGCCCTCTCTGAGCTGTCAGAACAAAAAGTAGGAGCTGGGCCTTCTGAACCAGTGTCAGGAATTCAAGACGGAACACTCATCCTGGGCAGAGTATGAAATATAAAAGGTAAATCGTCTTTTGTTCATTTCCTCTGCTTGACTCCCTTTCTGCTCTCAGCAAAATGGATCTTGGACTCTTCCTTCTTTCCTTTGGTATACCTTTTGAGAACTTACAGATGTTAGCAAGAGGATAGCACAGTGGCTAAGAAAGTGAGTTCTGTATCAGACTGCCAATATTCATATTCCTTCTAACTTTGGGAACTGAGCAAACTACTAAACACCTGTGTCTCAGTGTGAAATGGGGCTAATGGCAATAGTTATGATAACATGAAGCAATTCTTATGGTGTATTTAGTGCAGTATTGGGCACTTAGTATGCACTCAGATATTATTAGCATGTATGTATTATGTGTCAGACCTATGTTAGGCAGTAATTCATTCAACAAATATCCAGTAAGTGTTTACAATGTGCCAAACACTGTCTTAGGTTCTGGATATAAACCAATGAATAAACCCCCAATATCATAGTATAGTGTGTAGGAGAGGTGGACAGTAAACTAGTAAATGAATTGGTTTAATTCAGATAGTAATAAGACAAGGTAAGGGGAGAGAGTGGGTGTGAGTGTCATTTGGATGGTATGATCAGGAGGAAATTCCATTTGAACTGAGTCCTGAATACGCAGACACTTGTGTGGAGATCTCGCAGGAGAACAGAACAAGTGTAAATGTCTGTATTGGAAATAGTTTAGCTGGAGGCATCAGTTTGGGAGTCATCAGGGTATGGGTGCTGTGTAAAGCCATGAGACCAGATGAAGTCGCCTATGTAGAAAGCATGGAAGAGAACTGAGCCTTGTAGCCCATCAGCTTGTAGAATTTGGGAAGAATAGATAAGAAAAATAGAATGAATCTGGCATAGTTCTTGTCCTTAAGAAACTCATGGTCTCAAGAGGCAGCAAATTTATTATTTCTTATACAGTCGATTATAGGAGATGGGTGGGGGCACCCAGCCCAGTCAGGGAAACCTTCCTAAGGACAGTGGCACTCAAGTTGAGTCTCAGAGAGGTAGCAGTCATCCAGTGAATGGGTATGGATAAGAATATTCCAGATATACGTGAGGGGGCCCCCCAAAACCTGGAATTATCCTTGAAGGATGGGCCCCTTGTAGTACAGGCATTCTCCCCTAGATAAGTATTCCAGGAACCCATTGGCATCAGTGCACCTGCTAGCATTGTTGTGAGCGGCTGTATTCAGCTTCAGTTAATTTTTTTTGGAGACTGTTTCAATGCTTTGGCCCATTTCATGATGGGTGATTTACAAGCACACCAAAATTGTGTATTCTTACATGTTTAAACTTCAGACACCTTCAAAGTACTTTCTGTTTGGTGTAGTACACCTGTCAATACACTTTTTCCACTGCTCAAACAGTGAAAGAGTGAATTGAAAGAGCTGAAAAGCAGAGAAACAGTCTCTATTAAATGTGCATGGTAATATTTAAGGGTTACTCTTAAGAATAGAAATGGAGTATGTAAATTCCAAACCAATAATGAAGAAAAAATTAGAATAAGAAAATGCAAATAAGCAAAAATATCAACCATCTTCTCAAGAAAACAACAAAGTAAGAATCTTTTTTAAAGCACAGAAAAGGTATTGGCCTTTAGGGTTCTGAATTGGAATTGGTTCCCAATTCCAATTTCCATAAGGGTGTCTCCTGCGTTTTCTAAGATTCTTATAGTTTGAGGTTTTAAGTCTTTGATCCATTTAGAGTTGATTTTTGTGTATGGTGATAGGTAGGGGTCCTGTTTCAATCTTCTGCATTTCTGCTAGTTTTCCCAGCACTATTTACTGAATAGGTTCTCCTCTCCCCTGTGGTTGTTGTCAGAGGCTTTGTCAAAGATGAGTTGGTTGAGGAATTGAGGCTTTGCTTCCGGAATCTCTATCCTGTTCCATTGGTCTATGTGCCTGTTCTTGTACCAATACCAGGCTGTTTGATTACTGTAGCCTTATAGTAATGTTTGAAGTCTGGAAGTGTGATACCTCCTGCTTTGTTTCTCTTCCATTATTATCCAGCAATTCCCCTATTGGGAATATACCTGGAGGAACTAAAATTATTCTACAGAAAAGATACCTGCACATGTATGTTTGTTGCAGCTCTATTCACAATAGCAAAAACATGGAACCAACCATGTTGCCCATCGAAGCTGGACTGGATTAAAAAAATGTGGTACATATACACAATGGAATATTAAGCAGCCATAAAGAAGGACAAATATATGGACTTTGCAGCAATTTGGATGGATTTGGAGTTGATCATACTCAGTAATATATCACAGAAACAAAGAACAGAGTTCCATATGTTCTCACTCATAAGCGGACCTTGAACAATTATAATGCTATAAGAAAG
>CAUYQG010247830.1:0-17888 GCA_963574415.1 Tarsius wallacei | reverse complement strand
CCTTTGGGAGGCTGAGGTGAGTGAACTGCCTGAGCCCGCGGGTTCGAGACCCGCCTGGGCAAGCAAGACCTCATCTCTACAATAAATCAAAAAATTAGCCGGGCGTGGTAGCGCACTCCTGTAGTTCCAGCTACTTGGAAGGCTGAGGCGGAAGGATCGCGGGAGCCCAGCAGGTCGAGGCTGCGGTGGCCGGGAACTGCCACTGCACTCCAGTCTGGGCGACGGAGTGAGACTCCAACTCAAAAAAAAAAAAAAAAAAAAAATTATACTCAAGAATTGGTCATCTATATTTTCTTTCTAAATTTAGTGGGACTGACTTTTTTCTTAACTTCGTTTTCTAATGATTTAGACTTATAAAATATACACACAATATCTTTATATGCTTTATTCAGTTTTCCCCAATGTTAACAGTTTACATTTCATTAGAACAATTATCTAAACCAAGAAATTTGCATTGGCACAATATTGTTAGCTAGTCTATAGACTTTGCTCTAATTTTACCACTCATAACACTAGTGGTCTCTTTTTTTTGAACTGTAATTTGCACTGCTGTTTTAACACTAGTGGTCTTTGATTCAGATCCTGTCTAGGATACCATATTAAATTTATTTATTACAGCTCCTTAATGTTTTCCGTTGTGGAACAACTCTTCAGTCTTTTTCTTTCATGTTGTATTTCTTCTCTATTGCTATGTATAAAACAACTCCAAACTTTAGTGGCTTAAAACAACTATTACCTCACCATTTCTGTGGGTCAGGAATTCAGGAGCAGCTGTGCTGGGTATTTCTGGTGTGAGGTTTCTCAAGAAGTTGCGGTAAAGGTTAACACCTTTCTCTAAGAGCTGTAATTACTTGAAGGCCTGCTGGGATTGGATAGTCTGCTTGTAAGAAAGTGCGCTCACATGGTTGTTTGAAGAACTTCATTTCTCAACTTGTGAGCCTCTTCATAGGTCTCATGACATGGCAGCTGACTGCCCCAGGGTGAATGACTCAAAGGAGAGTGAGAGCAACCAAAACTGAAACCTTATTTTCTTGTATGACTTAATTTTGGAAGTGACATGCCATTTCCTCTGCCACATTCTACTAGCTACACAGCTAACCCCGTAATCTTAATGACATCTGTAAAATCCTTTCACTATGGAACCTAGATTCATATTTGGTTGAATAAACCAGATGGGGAAGACATCTTAAGAACTCTGACTACTATGCCTGTACCCTGTGGAAGGAAACCACAAAAAGGTGAATACAGGCAGGTTGACTACCAAGATCATCACTGGGATGATCTTTGGGACTGGCTACCTCACATGACCAAAATAATTTTGAGATGAGATTGGGAGTGTTCAGGGTGGTATGGCAATAGACAACACTGATAATTTTGAAAAGGACTGGCCAGTTATTTTGCAGAATAACCACCAATTTGGGTTTGTCCGATGTCTTATGATTATATTGATATAGTTTTTTTTTTTTTTTTGCAAAAGTGATGTCATGCTTTTCTCAATGCATTTAATCTGTGAGTATATGATGTGTATATATGACAGAAACTTGATCTTTTGGTGAAGTATGTGTTTGTCAGCAATTGTCACTCTAACTTCATTTTTCCCTTTGTGACTAAGAAATATCTCTTAGAGAGATACTTTGAGACTGCAAATATCCTGTTTCTCAGCAAACTTGCAGCCACTAATTTAGCATCCACTGACTATTGCTGCATGCACTTAATATGGTTTTTGAAATAGTTGATTTTCTATTCCCATCACTTCTTTAACATGTATTAATTGGGATTCTACTCTAAGAAGGAACTGTCTTATCCCCCTGTTTAAAGTTATTCAGTTATTTGTTTGTATGAGTATAAACCCATTGATATTCTATGGGCTATTATCCATTAATTTTTCTTGTGTTAAGTTCTTTTATATGTAGACATTGGGAGCCCCATCAGTTTGGCTCTTGTGTTTTTTTGGATATTCACATCATTATTTGAGCACATTCTTACCCCTTAACACCACAAGGTGTTCTGGGTTCCTCTTGCATTTTCCCTTATGCAAGAACAGAAGAATGGTATTTACAAAACCAAGATTTGCATGTCAATACACATGCTTCCACTTCAAATTTTTATATTTATTTATGTGTGTGTGCATATGGATGCCGCCAACTATAATTTAACACCACAGAGTTTATATTAATCTTTCTTTTTTTAACTTGTGAATCCTTTCTCTAAGGGTGAGAAACTTGACTCTCTATTCACCCCACATTGTTCAATATTAGAGTATTAGATTTTTACTGTTGACATGACAGATTACAACAAATTTAGTGTCATAAAACAATATATGTTTATATCTCACAGTGTGTAAGTCAGAAGTCCCGGCATAGTGTGGTTCAGCTGGTTCTGTTTTCACAAGTTGAAATCAAGTTGTTATCCAAGGCTGCATTCTTTTCTGGAAGCTCTGGGAATGACTCAGCTTCCAAGTTCATTCAGGTCATTGGGAAAATTCAGTTCCATGGCATTGTAGAACTAAGGTTCCTGTTTCTTTTCGGGATAATGTCTGGAGGTTGTTTTGGGGTTGTTTTTAGAAACCATCTACATTTCCTGACTGCAGAAAGGAAAAAAATATTGATCATTTAATACATATTTGAAAATATAAGCACCAAAAATAATGATGAAATAAGGACATTTCAAGATAAACAAAGATCGGAACAGCTATTGATAGGTTCCCACAAGTTGAAAGAGAATTATATAAGCGATGAAGATGGGAGATGTCAGTATTTCTTACCTAATTGAATGTTTGTTGAGTTAGTCCCACTAGAATGGAGTATGTGCCCCAATGTGTTGAGGGGGAAAAGAAACCTACTGATGGGTTCCTGGCTTAAGCCTAGGGGCCATAATACATAAGACTAAGTCTTAGCTGCATTCACAACATCTGAAGATGAGAATTTCCCAAGTGATGAGATGAGATGCCATGAGGCATATCTATGCCTGAGCAATCTTGCTGAGATTCTGCCTCAAATTGCTCCCTGCCATGAGGTCCTACTAGAATCAGGAACCAAGTAAGTAGGTCTGTAAGAAACCGGGTCTAGGGAGCAGCAACCTCTCTGGGAGTCGATCAGTTCAGGGTCAACATGGACCTATATTTGCATCCCATAAATGAGTCAGCCCTTGAAGGTCTGCCATAATGGAGGTGATGGCTGTCAGTGAGCCAAAAGGAAACATTAATGGAGTCATTTTGAGAATTGAGACTTTACTGGGATTTCTTCTGAAATATGGAAGAGTACATTCTTTGGGGTGGGATCAGGTGAGTTGGGCATGAAAGTGTGTCAGAAAATTTGGAAAAGCAGTGAAGAAAAATTTACCTATTTTTAAATGTTGCCTGTGGCTCTTCTTTTTAGGGAAAATAAAAAATTAGAGAACACCACTTAGTAATTTTTTTTTTCCTGTTAGCTAAGAGTAGACTGTACAGATCCTTGTATGTAAGGTTTTTGCTTCTTGTCCTCCATTTCTTCCATTCCTTTTCTGGTGCAAATAAGATAGAAGATGCAAGGGACAAGGGAGGAATCTACCATCTCTTCCCTTAGTGGGATCCTTTACCACAAGTCAGTTATAATTTGGGGGTATAAGAGAAATGTTACCCTACTTCTAGAATGGAAAGGTTTAATGTAAGGGGGTGGGGGGAGACAGGGAGAGAGAGAGAGAGAGAGAGAGACCCTTCTGATACCTAAAATGGCCATATGGCTATGGAATCTAAGAACTGTGTCAAGAGGACGGGGAAGGTAGATCATACAGGATGTATTTGAAGGCAGCAATGAGATAAAAATAAGGCCCTTTTCAGATTGTATCCCATGAGTTCCACTTTTCCAGTTACTTTACTATCTTTTTTATCCTCCTTTTACTTGTATGGAGGAAATAAGCATTATGATTTTAGTACATTTCTTCCTCTCAAACCTATGCAAATATCTGATTTTTTAAAAAAAAATTTTATTTTAAAGATGTGGGGTACAATTCAGGGTTAGGTATGCACATGGTCATTATGCAGGTACCCTTGTTGATGAGGTGTGCCCCCCTCCCCTGGAAGTTTCCCACAACTGCCAATCTCTTTCTTATAGTATTATGATAATTGCTCAGGGTCCACTGATGAGTGAGAACATGTGGTACTCAGTTCTTTCTTTTTGTGATAGTTCACTCAGTATTATAGACTCTAAGTCCATCCAAGTTGCTGCAGTTCACAATTTTGTCCTTCTTTATGGCTGCATAATATTCTATCATGTATATGTACCGTATTTTTAAAAATTTTTATCCAGTCCTCTTTTGATGGGCAGTTCGGTTGATTCCATGTTTTGGCTATTTTTAATAATTCTGCAATAAACATGTGTGTGCAGGTATCTTTTTCATAAAGTGATTTGAGTTCCTCTGGTATATTCTCAGTAGGGGGATTGTGGGGTCATATGGAAGGTCGAATTTTAGATCTTTTAGGAACTTCCAAATTGTTTTCCACAGAGGTTGTACTAGTTTATACTCCCACCAACAGTGTAGAAGTGTTCCCTTTTCGCAGCATCCTCTTCAGCATCTGTTGTTTTTTTGTTATTGATGATGGCCATCCTGACGGGAGTTAAGCGGTATCGCAGTGTGGCTTTAATTTGCATTTCTTTGATGACTAGTGAGGCTGAGAATTTTTTCATGTATCTGTTGAATGCTCATATGTCTTCTTTTGAGATATGTCTATTCATATCTTTTGCCCACTTTTTAATGGGACTGATAGTTTTTTTCCTTTTGGTACGTTTGAGTTCCTTGTAGAACTAGATGTAAGACCTTTGTCAGATATACAGTTGGCAAATATTTTTTTCCCAGTCTGTGGGCTGTCTCCCCACTATCCTGATGGTTTCTTTGGCTTTGCAGAAGCTTGTCAGTCTGATGAGGTCCCACTTGTCTACCTCTTGAAATTCATAAACTAGAATTTGGGTTGAGCAGTTGGCCACAATGATTACAATTGAAGTTACCTAGGGAACTTTAAACACTAACAATGTGCAGACCCCATCCAGGATAAATTAAATTCCTTTGATAAGAATTTCCCAGGAGATTCTCAAGTGAAGTCAGGATTGGAATCTGGTGAGTATGAACGAATGCATTGAAGAAGATGGGGTGAGCACTAACCACCTTTTGTTGTCAGTGATATAATCATGATTTCTTATTTCTAGCTTTAATGTTAGAAATAAAAGCGTAGGTTTTGTTTGTTTTGTTTTTGTTTCTATTTTTGAGTTGGAGTCTCACTTGGTCACCCAGACTGGAATGCAGTGGCACGATTACGGTTCACTGCAGCCTCCACCTCCTGGATGCATGTGATCCTTTCACCTTGGACTCTCAAAGTGCTGGGATTAAAGGCATGAGCCATCGTACCCTGTCAAAAGTTTAGTTTTGAAAGCAAAAGACGGGGAAAAAATAATGGGGGCAATTTTGATGTTGGAGACACTACTGGGACTTCTGAAAATATGGAAATGTGTTTTCTCTGGGGTGGGGTGAATTGAGTTGGGGAAAAGGGTGCCGGAAAGTGGGAAAGCAATGAAGAGAAATTTACCTGTTTTCAAATTTTGCCTAAGGCTCTTCCTTTCAGAAAAAATAAAAAATAAAAAATTAGAGAACACCAGTTGGTAAATTCCTTATTTCCCTGCATTATTGAACTATTTCAATAATAATATGAATATAACACTACAGGTATTTAATGGATAGTTAGGTTGAGCACAGGAATCATGTGATGATAATAACATGAGAAGTTCTGATAAGGAAAATGGGGGCAGATTTGATACAACTAAGGTTCAGATGATGAAGACACTGAAAAACATGAAACAAAGACAATGTGACACATAACCTGCAGTTATATTCTTGAAATATAGATATATTTTTTGAGTAGGAGTCTCACTCTGTCGCCCAGCTGGAGTGCAGTGGCACCCTTATGGTCACCCCAGCGTCGACCTGCAGGGCTCAGACAGTCCTTCTGCCTCAGCCTTCTAAGTAGCCAGAACTACAGGCACACACTACCACACCTGGCTAATTTTTTGATTTATTGTATAGACAAAGTCTCGCCAAGTTGCCCAGGCTGGTCTCGAACCCCTTGGTCTGAGGCAATCCTCTTGCCTCGACCTCCCAAAGTGCCGGGATTACAGACTCGAGTCACCACCCCGGGTCCAAAATATTTTAAATAATATGGAAACAACTGGCTGGGTGTGGTGGCACATGCCAGTAATCCAGCACTTCAAGAGGTCAAGATGGGAGGTTTGCTTCAGCCCAGGAGTTTGAGACCAGCCTAGGCAACATAGTGAGACCTTGACACAATATCAAATGTGTCTGAATTTTCTCCTCCTCCTCTGTATTTTCCTTGTCTTATACACATCTTGTGTTTGCCTTGGTTAAATCAAATCACTCTATTATTGCCTTTCCTTTTATATAAGCAAATGACATCCCGATAATTACCATAAATCTTCGATGTGGGAGTTGAATCTCTGAAAAGTAAAAGCAGCAAAAATATGTTGGATAACATTGTCCATGAAAACACTTAAAAAAATAGCATAAATCAGGTAATTCCAATGGGAAAAAAGGGAGTATCAGTTATTGTTTATCTACTAGGCATGAATAAATGTGCTGCATCTTTACTCATCACAGCATTGTTAATTGTTTCACGTATGAAACAACTGAAGCTCAGGGATATTTGTGTCAAGGCCACAGAGCTAGTATCGGAACTAGAACCTGAATCCAGAAGTTTGTGGCGTGAAAGCTTAGGCTTCTCTTTCACTAGAATGTGCTGAGGTTAACTTCATCAATTAAACAAAAAAACTAACACAGTTCATCACCGTTAGTTATGGTTATTATAGAATAATTTTTAAATCCTAAAAAGTATATTTTTATTAAGTAATTAAGCAAATCCGAAGCCATCATCATAAAAATGTGATGGTTTCAAGAAAAAAAGTCAAATTTAAAAGCTTTTGCCTTTTCACGATTGCAATTCCTATTTTTACCAAAAGGTGACAGTGTTGTTTTTGGTTTCTCAGTAAGATGCTTTGTTTTAGGAACCTTTGCTTGTTATTGTTGGAGGAGTATTTCTGGCCCTTTGCATTCGCTCATTATCATTCTTCCTACTTGTCAACAAATTTTGCTAGAATTCTTTCCTCATTGCAGATCACTGGTAAGATTTCCTGTTAGAAGAGAAACTAGTAACGAATGAGAATTATTTTGTGGATGCAGCTTTCACCGTTTTGGTTTCTTTTCTTGATTAGAAATACAATGGCACATGTTTCTTATTTCACAGGTTTCTCTCCTGATATTGATAAAGAGTGAATTTTTAATGCTCATTTACAGTTTATTTTAAAATATCAAATAACCATTTGAATTATCACTCACCAAAAGAAATAGGTTCCTAAAAGACACAGAAGAAAAAATGCCAAAAAATAATAAATGTTGTAATTTTGATCTGGTTGTCTTTCCACTAGTGAGCGTGCATTCTGTATATACTAAAAATATTAACATTTTGTACTATTGGTACTGTTATTTCCTTCCAGGGATATTGGTAAGACTGTTTCAAAATAAGTAAATTGAATCTGAGAACATGGATCTGTTTTAATACTTATGCTTGCTATTCATAGAGGATTTCAATTGTGTTTATAATTCTCAAACCATTTTTGGCTAGCCCTGCGATGCCTTATGTAATGGGGTTTTATTACAAAATGCTTCTTGCAAAGTTGTATTCTTAAGTCAATTGGGGCTTTAATTGTTGTAACTATAGATATCCTCCTCAAACTTAAAATCTAGTTGGAGAAAAAGCAGAAGTATATGAAAGGTTAAACAGTAAAGCAATACAAGATGTAAACAAAGCATTGAAGACTATACAGTCAGCTCCAGAAACATTTATTTAACCCTTTACTTAATGCCAAGAACTTTTTTGGTTGTTGTTGTTGGTGGTGGTTTTTTGGCTTTTTTTGTTTGTTTGTTTTTGTTTTTTGAGTTGCAGTCTCACTCTATCACCCAGACTGGAGTGCAGTGGCCGCTCCCAGCCACCGCAGCCTCGACCTGTTGGGCTCTGGCTATCCTTCCGCCTCAGCCTTCCAAGTAGCTGGAACTATAGGCGCGCGCTACCACGCCCAGCTAATTTTTTTGATTTATTGTAGAGATGAGGTCTCGCCAAGTTGCCCAGGCGGGTCTCAAACCCGTGGGCTCAGGCAATCCACTCACCTCGGCCTCCCAAAGTGCTGGGATTACAGGCTGAGCCACCGAGTCCGGCTGCCAAGAACTATTTTGATATCCAAATATGAGTGAAGAAAATGAGAGAGAAAAAGAGAAAGAGAGACACACTCTGTCCATTTTATTTTTCATAGGTACATGGATTTTTGCAAATACAGGAAAGTCTCAGAAATATTGTAGGTTTGACTCCTGACTGCGGCAATAAAGCAATTCAAACACATTTTTTGGTTTCCTAATGCATTACATTCAGGACGTAGTCTATTAAGTGTACAAAAGCACACTTGTTTTTTAAAAAAACAAAGTATTTGACTTAATTAAAAATATTACTGGCTGGGAGCACTGGCTCATGCCTGTCTGGGAGACTGAGGCAGGAAGATTGCTTGAGCCCAGGAATTCAAGACCAGCCTAGGCAACATTAGAGAGACTTCATCTCTACAAAAGAAAAATAATAAAAGTTAGCCGGGCATGATGGCACTTGTCTGTATTCTCAAGCTACTCAGGAGGCTGGGGCAGAAGGATCTCCTTAGCCCAGAAGGTCAAGGCTACAGTGAGCTATGATCATGCCACTGCACTCCAGCCTGGGTTTCAGAGCGAGGCCCTGTCTTAAAACAACAACCACTAAATTTTATTGCTTAAAAATGCTAATGATCATCTGAGCCTTCAGCAATTCATAATCTTTTTGCTGGTGGAGGGTCTTGCCTCAATGTTGAAGGCTGCTGACTGATTAGGGTGGTGGTTGTTGAAGATTGGGATGGCTGTGGCAATTTCTTAAGATAAGACAACAATGAAGTTTGCCATATAAATGGACTATTTCTTTCAGGAAAGATTTATCTGTAGCATGAGATGCTGTTTGACAGCATTTGACCCACAGTGAAACTTCTTTTATGATTGAAGTCGATCTTCTCAGATTCTGCTGCTGCCTTATCAACTAAGTTTATGGAATATTCTAAGTCCTTTGTTGTCATTTCAACAATGCTTGCAGCATCTTTACAAGGAGTAGATTCCATCTCAAGAAACCACTTTCTTTGCTCATTCATGAGAAGCACTTTTCTTCCATTAAAGTTTAATCATGAGATTGCAGCAATTCACTGGAATGCAGTGTCATGATCATGGCTCACTGCAACCTCAAACACCTGGGTTCAAACAGTCCTCCTGCCTCAACCTCCCAAGTAGCTGGGACTATAGACACATGCCACCATGCCTGGCTAATTTTTCTATTTTTTGTAAAGATGGAGGTCTTGCTATGTTGCCCAGTTTTGTCTGGAACTCCTGATCTCAAGTATTCCTCCTGCCTCAGCCTCCCAAAGTGCTGGGATTACAGGCATGAGCCACGATGCCTGGCTACCAATGTCTTTAATGACCTCTAGAATGGTGAATCCTTTTAAGGAAGTTATCAGTTTATTTTGCCCAGGTCCATTACAGGAATCTCTGTCTATAATAGTTATAACCTTATGAAAAATATTTCTTAAATAATAAAACCTGAAAGTCAAAATTACTCCTTGATCCATGGCCTGAAGAATGGATGCTGTGTTAGCAGGCATAAAAAACATCAATTTCCTTGTATATCTCCAACAGAACTCTAGGATGACTAGGCGTATTACCAATCAGCAGTAATATTTTGAAAGGAATCTTTTTTTAATGAGTAGTAAGTCTCAACAGTGGGTTTAAAATATTTAGTAAGCTATTAATCTTTTCTTTTTATGTTCTGTCATTCAGGCTTTCTTGTTTCATTTTTAGATCACAGACAGAGTCCATTTAGCATAATTCCGCAAGGCCCTGGAATTTTTGGAATGGTAAAAGAGTGTTGACTTCAACTTAAAGTCACTAGTTGCATTAACCCCTAACTAAAGAGTCAGCCTGTCCCTTGAAGTTTTGAAGTCAGGCAATGACTTCTCCCCTATAGCATGAGAGTCCTAGATGACATCTTTTTCCAATAGAAGGTTGTTTTGTCTATGCTGAGAATCTTCTGTGTAGTGTCGTCACCTTCATCAATTATCTCACATCTTCGGAATACCTTGCTGCAGTTTCTACATCAGCACTTGCTTCCTCACCTTACACTTTCATGTTATGGAGATACTTTCTTATCTTAAACCTCGTGGACCAACCTCTGCTAGCTTCCAACTTATTCTCTGCAGCTTCCCTACCTCTCTCAGCCTTCAAAGAACTGAAGAAAGTTAAGGCCTTCTCTTAAGGGAATGTTGTAGCTTGTTTGATCTTCTGTCCAGATGACTCAGACTTTCTCCGAATCAGCAATAAGTCTGTTTTGCTTTCTTATCATTTGTGTGTTCACTGGAGTATCTCTGTCTCTTTTATTTTTTTGTGTGTCAGGGTCTGTTGCCTAGCTTCAAGTACAGTGGCACGATCAGGTCTCACCATGGCCACAGTCTTCTGAGTAGCTGGGACTAGAAGCATACACCAGTATGCCTGGCTAATCTTTAAAATTTTTTTGTAGAGATGAATACGAATTCTCACTGCGTTGCTTAGACCGGCCTCAAACTTCTGGACTGAAGCAATCCTCCTGCCTCAGCCTCCCAAAGTACTGGGAATACAGGTGTGAAATACTTACTATGTCCGGTCTTGGAGCAACACTTTTAGTATTCTTCGATACCTTTCTTTTTGCATTTACAACTTGACTAACTGTTGGGCTGAAGAGACTTTGGCCCATCTTGGCTTTTGATGTGCTTTCCTCCTAAGTTAAGTCTTTTTGGCTTTAGACTTGAATTGAGAGTCATGTGGATCTTTCTTTCGCTGAAATACTTAGAGGTCATTGTAGGGTTACTAACTGACCTAATTTCAATATCATTGTATCTCAGTGAATAAGGAGGCTGAGGAGAGGGAGAGAGACAGGATGAAAAGGAAGACCTCCAGTTCAAACCCTTTGCTACTCTGAAGAATTACATGCATCCAGCTCGGAAGAGATTCTACGTGTAGTCTATAGACATTTCTGAAAGGCACAATGAATAATGAATATGTTAGTTAAAATTAGAAGGATAATTTGTAACCTTCACAATGTTAATGTAATCATGAATTAATAGAAGCTTTGATTCCTAAAAATTCAGCTTCCTGCTAAACCCAAAGGCAATCATTAACAACACAGTCTTAGGCTTGATTTACTTGCTTTAAACCAACACCTATTTTTGTGTTGGTTTAAACCCTACTAGTCCCAGGTCAGTTAGTAACCCTACAATGACCTCTAAGTATTTCAGTGATTTTGTTTTCAATGATTCATAGTTTTTTACAATGGTAAGGAAGCTAACCTGCTCTTTCCTATGTACTCTGTGTAACCTGTTAAAAAGTTACTAAACTCTGGAATGTCTTCCTTTGTCTTTAATAACAAGGTCATGAACTCTGGATGGTACAGAAATGTATAGGCAATGAAAGTCAGAGTAAAGGAATGCAGATGTCACAGGAATGTTCTGAAATGTAATAGCTTGATGTTAATCTATAGCAAACATTAACATTTGCACTTATAAATACAAACTGTAAAATCTAAGAAGTCAAGAACACTTAGAGGAAATAAATTCTGACTTCCTGAATTCCTCATTCAGAAATAAACTTCTTTCGGCCATTGCCTTGCTAAGTTATGGTGAGACCATATGCTCTTTGAGCTATGGCCAGGCCGTGTTTTCTTAAGCTTTGGCC
The DNA here is from genome assembly GCA_963574415.1 of Tarsius wallacei. Lineage (NCBI taxonomy): Eukaryota > Metazoa > Chordata > Mammalia > Primates > Tarsiidae > Tarsius > Tarsius wallacei. The sequence goes on along the minus strand of CAUYQG010247830.1, from coordinate 6,035 downwards.
CCTTCCCCTACCTTGGGGAAGTGAATCTCCTCTTTCTCTCTCTGATTTACTTTCTAAATAAACTATATTTTCCAATTAAAAAAAGAAAAGAAATAAACCTTTTCTTCCCATTTCCCTGCCTCTTGGCTCTTACTGGCAGTGAGAGAGAGCAGTTGTGTGCTCCACGGATCATTTCAAAGGGAAGAGCCATCAGGGGAGCAGTCAAAAAACACACATTTATTGAATAAGTTTGCTGTTTTATAGGGGCATCTATGGTTGTGGTACCCTAAAACAATTATAATAGTAATGTCAAAGATCATTGGTCACATCATAACAGATATAATAATGAAAAAGTTGGAAATGTTGCAAGAATTAGCAAAATGTGGCACAGAGACACAAAGTGAGCACATGCTGTTGAAAAAATGGTGCAAATAGACTTGCTTGATATAGGGGTGCCACTGACCTCCAATTTGTATAAAATGCAATATCCTCAAAGTATAATAAAATGGAGTACAATGAAATGAGATATGACTGTTTAAGTGTAATTCATTAATAATATTAAAATACAATTCAATATTTCACAAAGCATTTTGCTTAGAAGGAGTTTGGAGTTAAGCTTAGCACCAGTTATGCAGAAATATTCCGCCACCCTCCCCCCACCACTTGCCGGGCTAGTGCTTACATACAGTAAGCATACAATAAAGCTGTGGAGAAACACAATAGAGGGTGTTCAAACACACAATGGGAGTGACTCACCAACTCATGAGATTTTTATGCAAGACAGTGACAGCTGTGTTAGTGATTTAGAAAGTGATGGATTGACATAATGTTAAAATGCAATGCCTGATCACAAATGACTTGTACAGCTCTATGCTCAAACTGGTTTAGTTAGAGGTATCTCCATAGTAAAATAGACATTTAGAAGCCCTTATTGTACATCTCAATATCATTTGCCAAGGGTGATATTGCTTTTTACTTTAGAGACAGAAGAGAGACTATTAAGTAGGACTATTTTCAGCTTCCATTTACATGTCTTTACATTTATTTACAATGAACATTTATCTATTATTTTGTCTCAGCTCAATGACAAAGAGGTCCCTTCATTTAAAAGGTAATCTACCAGAGTCATCCTTTCATTCTATTTTGTTTGAATCTTCCTAAACTTCTTTCGGTCCTTGCTCACTCAGTTTTCTTCTGTTATCTAGAAAATATTAATCTCTTCTCTCTTTCATATTTTTTCCCATCTGAAGAATTCAAGGTTCTTTTTGTAGAAAATTCTCCTTCTCCCCTCATGCCTTCCAAATGCCCAATTCTAATCCTAATCTGCCTCCCATCTCCAGGCTCACAGTGGACATTTCTTTCGAGCTAAATCACAAACATCATAAACTCAATTTGTCAGCAACTGAACTGACCACCCAGTCCCCCTTCCACCATCCTTCCTTTCTTGCTTTCTCTGTCTTGACTAATGGCAGAAGCCAGCTGATTCAGACTCCTTTTGTCTTTGCATCCTAAATCCATTAACAATCCCATTCTATATCCATCAACAATTTATATCTTACAGTGGATTATAAACCAGCATCAAGTATTGCATATAAAGACTATAATTCCAAGAAAAGGATACCATATAAATATCATTTTAAGATTTCTTCATTGGCTATACATTGAATTTTACTATGTCAATGCAGAATAAACTGATGCCATGAGCAGATATGGACTAAAAGTTTTTCTTTATTATCTATATATATTCCTAAGAAATAATTTGATTAGTCACTAAAGAAGGGAGGGAGGGAGGAAGGATAAGGGGCACAAAACCACCCATTGGGTGGCAGGTCTACTATTAGGGGGAGAGAGAGGGCTCGCTAGAAGCCCAAACCTCACCCGCACACAATTTACTTATGTAGTCAATCCTCACAAGTACCTCACAATTATAAAATAAAATAAACAATTTAATTAGAAAAAATCATGAGTGACAAAAAACAATTTAATTTCTTGGTTCAATTTTTAATTTCACACATTTCTTTCATAAATGTATAATACTCAATAATTTGAAATATGAATCACTTGCTTCTATAAACTGGAAATGGAAATGCTTATTCTTTTATATTCTTATATTCGAGTACCACACAACCTGGTTAATACCCAAGAGCCAGTCCAGGAAAAATGTACAAAGTAAAACAGATGACTTTTAAATACTTTTTATAATTTTGTCAGGCATGGGGTGTCAAACCAAAACTGCATTAGACGAAGTTAGATAGGCAAGGAAGACTTTATTCAAGGCTATTGCAATAGAGGTGGGAGATTAGAACTCAACTTCACTAAATCAAAAGCAAATAAGGATTTTAGGAGGTGGCATGAGAGGGAGGTCTTAGTCCACCTGTGCTTGTCAACTGGCTTGAAAAAGTAAACTTTCTTATTTTCAAGGCAGGATGCAGTTTTACAAATTGGAGCAAGGACCTCACTGAAGTTAGGCTCCTATTCTTCTACAAAACTGGGAAGTAGGAGCACTATCTTTCCTTGATGGTTGTATTTCAAAGGGGTACCTCCTACCAAGTTTGGATGGTGAAATCAGCCAGAGGCTTTTATACACATTTATATCTCAAAAGAGCAGAAAAAGAATAAATAACAAGTTTTTCAAAGCAAATATTCTAGAAAAGAGAGGTCAGGTGCCTAGGATCAGGAAAAAGCCTGTCCAAAATTTAGTCAAGCTGAGGGAAATGTCAAGGCTGTCTTGATAAGAGGAACACAAATTCTTTGACTTGACTTCAACTTGTCCTCTAGTTTCTGTAAGCACATTTTTTACAGCCTATCCTGTGCATGCTTGGTATTTGATTTTGAATTTATGAACTCAGTAATATTGAAGCCTTTCTTAAATTTTACTCTGACTTACCTTATTAATTTTTAATTAAACAGCACATCTGTCAGTGGATTTGTTGTTTCAATCAAATGAGTATAACAGAGCAATTTGTTGCTAGATACTGAAAAACTAAGTCACAGTGTCCTCAACAGACATTTATCCTATTTTTACACTTTTAAATTCCGATATAAGAAGAGTTCTCATAAAAGACTGTTGTGAGCAGAGTGGGCTGTGATAACACAGGCTCAGACACTGTAAAGCTAATTACCTACAGTAAATGGTTTGAATGTGGGCCAATAAGAGATTGGGGAGTAAGCATATTAAAGACACTATAATAGAAGACATGAAATGAGACAAAAGAAATGAGGGATGGAAATGTAATGCATGGAAGGAAACTCATACAGGAGATTAAGAAAATTACATTGCTATTGTGCTTTATTCCAGTTAAAGTGAATGACCTTCATTGGCAATGGTTCACGAATCTAGTATTTATAGGAGAACACAGGCACATACAATGTTTGATGGTGTACAGGTTAACTCCTTTTTGCTTTCCCCTGTTTCTTTCCTAATCTTATCCCCTCGATTGTCTAGATAATTAACTATATCACAGATATACAATCTTTATGCATGAAACCTCAAAGAATGGAGTTGCAATGGACTGTTTGTATCTAGCTGAAGATAAGACTTTTCCAACATCATATCCTCTTCATCGGCCACAAAACTGCTGGATTTGTACATTAATAACTGTTTAGTTTATGAAGGGATATGTCTGTTGCCAGAGCATTTCCCCAATTTTCTGTGATTTGCTAGGTGGTCTGTCCTTCTGCTGGGTGGATGCTTCTCTTTTGACAAAAATTCATTTTTTTCATAAATTCATTCCCATGCCCTTATAAGTGTGAATAATATGCTTCATTATTCCTATTACAGTCCAGCAGCAAACCCCAGGAGGGGTGGGGAGGGGAAACCAAACCTAAGTTAGGCACCATTTCAGACTTTTTTCCTACTAGATAGAAAGATAGTCTTTGAATTCTCCCTACAATAATGAATATGCATGTAATACCTTTCTATCATTAATATGAAGAAAAGCAACACATAACACAGTGATTAGCACAGTAGTTTTGTAGAGATTAGATACTGGTCCAGGGGTTCCATAATTTTCTCCATTCACAGCAAATTTGGTGTCTCAGTAATTTTTTCCAGGAATACCTGCACTTAAAAGAAATGGCTAACAATTGTGCTTGTTAACTAAATAGGCCCCCAAATCAATAAATATTTATTTTCTGAAGTTTGATAATTATTTGAAGAAATTTGTATACAATAAAAGTAAAATTGTATTTTTATTTCATCCTTAAATAACCACAATTCCTAGTGTGGGCACTAATGTGCTAGACACTGCACAGTTGAAAACTTGGACTCAAATTGAGTACCTCTGTCTCCTTTCCCATCTCACACTGAGCTTCACAAGTAATTGCTTTTTATCATAGCAACTGTAGAAAACCCAGCTTTGCAAAGATCTGACATCACCTAAAGGAGTATAGTGAAATCAAATGTTAAGACTCTGAATTCCTCAAGCTAACAGTTTTAACAGAGTTGAACCGACATCAAGTAATAAATGAATAAATAAATAAATATCCCATAGGGTTCTTGTGCGTTTGTTACAGAACACTGGACTGTGAAAGGGGAAATACAAATGAGACATAGGAGGCTTAATTTTCCCTATTGAAAATAAGGGAAGAGACTTCTCTCCTTTCCTTATCTTGGAGAACTTATTTTGGAAAGCCTGTAATTATAATTTCTTTCCTTTTTTTTTTTTTTAGTGGGAGTCTCACTTTGTCGCCTAGGCTGGAGTGCAGTGGCACGCTCACGGCCACGGCAGCGTCGACCTGCTGGGCTCCGGCGATCCTTCTGCCTCAGCCTTCCAAGTAGCCAGAACTACAGGCGCGCGTTACCACGCCTGGCTTACTTGTTTGTTTGTTTGTTTGTTTATATATTGCAGAGACGCCGTCTCGCCAAGTTGTCTGGGCTGGTCTCGAATCTGTGAGCTCAGACAATCCACTCACCTCGGCCTCCCAAAGTGCTGGGATTACAGGCTAAGCCACCGAGCCTAGCCTATAATTTCTTTCTAAATCTTTGAAATATTCCTTAAACTTTTCAAAAGTTAAACAAGCCTCTTGCCTACTTAAAGGTCCGGGAATGTCTTTTCTCAAAGACTTGGGAAGCATCTCTTGAAATGTAATCATCAAGGAAGATAAAGCCCCAGTCTCTCAGTTTCTATGTGAGGGTAGGATCCTAATATAGGCAAGGTGCCTTGGTCTCATGTTACCCTCTGTTATAACAGTCTTTTGGATGTAGCCAATTTGGTTACCAAGTAAACGTAGGATGACAAATCTTAATTCTACACGTGACAAATGAGACAGGTAGATCCTCTTACTTGAGGACTACTTATTGTTTATCTTGAGAACATGTGTGCAATGAGTTACATCTGTTTGGCTCTATAAAAGTGTGATGATTCTGTTCTTGCAATCTCTTTAGTGGATTAGGCTATAATGCACATCACATTCTTGTTTCAGTGCTTATTCAATGATACACATATCGTTATTTTCTTTCTCTTCTACTTTTGTGTAAGAGTTTTCTGGATGGGGAGAAGACTTAATTTTAATTATATTTTCCCAACAGGAACTTTTAGGTTTATTATGGAAAAATAGTCCTGTTTCAGAAAAAAAACAGCCAGTGATTCAAAAATAATTAACATGCAGGCCCGACACTATGGCTCACATTTGTAATCCCAGTACTTTGGGAAGTCAAGGTGGGAGGATTACTTGAGTCCAGGAGTTTGAGACTAACCTGGGCAACATAATGAGACCTTATCTCTATAAAAAAAAAAAAGTAACACGTAAATTAAAAAAAAACTGCCAGAAAAAAACACTACCACAAAAGTTGACAGGAAAATAAACATAACTGTAACATACTTCTTGGTGGTAATACAATATATGAAAGAATAGAGATTTGGAAAAAAGTTTATTATACTGGGTAGATGAATGGAGGGCAAGATAGATTATAAGAGACCCACCTGGGCAACTTGGCGAGACCTCATCTCTACAATAAATCAAAAATTAGCTGGGCGTGGTAGCACGCGCCTGTAGTTCCAGCTACTTGGAAGGCTGAGGCGGAAGGATCGCCGGAGCCCAGCAGGTCGAGGCTG
>CAUYQG010247819.1:0-20990 GCA_963574415.1 Tarsius wallacei | reverse complement strand
TACTGATATTTGTTACCTAACAATTTTATAATTTTAGCTCTAGAACTTGTTTCCATGATTTATTTTGACTTAATTTTTGTGTATTCTGTGAGGAAGGGACCACAGTTTATTTTTCTTTCTCCCTTTCTCTCCCTCCTTTCTCTCCCTCCCTCCTTTCTTTCTTTCTTTTTATCTTCTTTTCTTTCTAATTCAGTTTCTAAACAGAGAATTTTTTTCTCCCAGAAATATCACACTCTACAATATCCATGCATGTGTGTGTGTGATTAATCAAGAGCACAGAGGAGCTACCATTACATTTTTAGCTGCAAATCTTCCCATCCCTAGCTCTAATTGTTTGCAAGAAAGACAATCACACCCATGTAATGCTTGTTAGCGCCATTGCATTACTGGCTCCAGAGACAATACAGAGAAGGAAAAACTACCTTTTAGCAAACATGAGAGCTTCACTCATGTTTGTCCTGCCCGAAATCTGGCCTGATCTTAATTAGTAGAAAAGAGTTTGGTCATTCAGAGAATGCAAACACATGCATTAAATACGCAGAAAGGAAAAAATGTTGAAAGCAAGTGCATGAAGAAAAGCCTTCTGCTTCTCTGCTTCTGCCCTGATAAGTGCACACTCTCGCATGTGCCCAGGCCCGGAGCATCGATCCTGAAGTCCTTCACAGGTTCCCAAAGGAGGACAGATGGAAACAAGCGTCAGCTCATCCCCACTCGTTTCTGTGTAAGTTTGCTAAGTGTATTTGCCTGGTTTTCAAGGCTTTCACCTATTTCTTGGCCTTTGCCATATCCAGTGACCCGTCGAGACAAACGAACGAAGCAAATGACATTCTGTAACCTGCATGAAAACTAAAATGTGACTTTTTTCCAAAAATGGCTTGCGGAGTTTGCTTTTCCGAGAGAAATCAATCAAATCAGAAGTCATGACTTACCTCCACATCTCGCTCTTCTGTCTTGCTTTCTTGGTTCCACCCGAGTTCAGTTTCCTGGGGTTCGTTTCTTCTGGATTATCCAGTGTTGCGATCTTATTTGTTGAATGTTGCTCTCATATCCACTTCGTCTCCAACCACTTTTCTAAAACCCTGTTCGTTGTGCCGTGTTCTGTGCAAGCATCACTTCAGCTAATTGAATTCCACAGTTTAATTAACTCCAAAACATCAAGTCCAACAAATATGTCTTGAGTGCCTAAAATATGCTAGGTTCTGTACCACATGGGAGGAGATTGTACTTTCCTGTGGGTTCGAAACACGTGGAACAAATGACTCTAGGATTTGTTCAGTGCAAATGACGGGCCAAGGAATGGCATGGAGGAAGAGGGCAGAGAACATTCCATGGGACAAATTATATCGAACCTGAATTTTGAGATTACAGAGAAGTTAGCCAAAGAGACAGGGAGAAACATTCAAGACCCAGAAAGGCATGAAACCACGGTTATGTATATGTCACTAAACTTTGCGATAATTTAAATGAATAGAATGGTGATTATATTTAATAATACTCTATTATGTACTTGAAATTAGCCAAAAGAATAAATCTTAAATGTTCTCATCACAGAAATAAGATGGATGCCTGTGCAAAGTGATGAGTGTGTCAATGAAGTTTATTGTGGCAACCATTTCACGATACACATGCATATCAACTCATCACAATGCATTAAATTTTGTCAATTATATTTCAGTAAATCCGGAGAAAATAATTTAAGCTATAAATATATAAATAAATATTTTCTCTCTCCCCCTTTAATGATAAGCCTAGAAATAAATGTTTGGGTGTGTTGATTTGGTGCTCAATGATGTCATGCTATGTGCTGTGATTTTGTTATTGCTTTTACTTTTCTTCTCTAATGATAACAAGGGGAATGCTGCAATTCAACTCGCTTTGTCCCTTTGTTATATAAGAAACACATGACCAACAAATGTCCATTCACAGTCGTCTCTCAGTATTTACATGTAACCTATACATGTCTTCCTATAGACTTTAAATCATCTCTAGATTACTAATAACATAATGTAAATGCTGGTAAATCGATCTTAACTGTATTTTATTTGTACCATTTTTTATTGTTGTACTGTGATTAATTCGTGAATATTTTTGATCCCTGGTTGGTGGGATTCACGGATGCAGAAACTGTGGTCAGGGAGGACCAACTATGTATCCCATGAGCTACAACTGGATCTAATGGCCAGCTGCCACTTCCATCTAAATAAATGTCCAAAAATTCTATAGCAGAAAAAGGCAAAATGGAAGGAGGCTGGGATGGGGACTGGGTAGCTCAACAAACAATGTCTTCTGTGGTGTGTTGGGAAAATTATACCCTCTTTGGACAGTCATAACTTGTGAATAGAAGCATGGTAGAAGATGAGTCTAAAGAGGTAGAAAAGTAGAGGACAATTATAGGTCACACTTGGATTGTCCACTTGGTTTTGCAACATGTAGAGTCTAACCATCCTTGCCCTAATGTGAACTCAGGCTGAAAGTAGCTAATCCCAAGGTACAGAGCACGTCCTGCACATGGTGGTGAAACTATGAGCAAGAAGAGATAAAACCTATGCGAGTCTATGAGGAGGAATACATGTAAGTATTTAAGGTGATAGATAAGTTAATTAGCTTGATCTAATCACACCACACTATTCATATATCATAACATCACTGTGTTCCCTATAATTATACTTGACTATAATTTTTCATAAAGCAGGGGTCATTTTACATACAATATAAAAGCCAGTGGGACCAGAACTAGCTCTCTAAGCAGGAGGGTGGAGTTGGGAATCTTAGATCCAGAGTACTTCTCACAAGAGCAGCCTGTAAGCATAATTGGAATGAAATAGAGAATCGCCTACAATTTACGTTCCAGTCTGGGTGACAAATGAGTATAGTACAGATGACTAGAAATGTCCAACAATTAGGAACATTTGGGGAGTCTTTGAAGGATCTTCAGCTAAACAATCACACTCATCATATTTTAGAGCTACAATGCAAAGATGGGTTTGGAAGAGAAGAATATCCAAGAGAAATGAAACCATTCAGAAACCATACCAATGGCTCCTGTAAGCACTATCTCTAACTCCCCATTGGTTCCACTTTAACCCTGTAAAGGAATATTACTTTGCTTGTTCTTCCATCACAGTCTTCATAACCTTGTACCGGGGGAATAGAAATTATGGCTTCTTTAATTAATGTATGTGTTCATTTATTCGTCATTTGAGTTCCTACTATGTGTTAATAAACCCTTGTTATGTGTGCTAGGGAGATTAGGAAAAAATAAAGAAAAGAGTACATTTCTTTTTCTGTTGATGTTAATATTGTTTGCATTCCACTGAGAGAGTTGATAAACACTTATAAATAAGCATATGCTGGATCCGTTTGGGATGTTATGTAAAAAACATTCAAATTGGGCGAAGAAAATAAATTATGGAGACACTCCTATTTCGTATTCAGATGACAAGGGAAAAACTCACTGACAATCCAAAACCTGAGGGAAGTGGGAGAGTGAGCCGTTTGGAATAAGGAAGAAGATGAATTCATGCGGGCAAAACAAGTCCAGCAGCTCATGAGGTGAAGCGCGTGCAATGTTTTCAATTAAGAAGGAAGCCCGTGTAACTGATCCACAATGAGTGATGGAAAGATAGTAAATTATGATATCAGGAAAGCAGTGTTGGGCCAAATGATAGCGAGATGTTTAGGCCATGATAAGGATGTTGCCCATAAGTTTGGAAATTATGTGATGTTATTTAGTAGAAAGGTGACGTGATTCAATTACGTTTATATAGGATCATTCTGGCTGCAGTGTGGAAAAATCATCTGCAGGGGAACGAAAATGGAAGCAAGACAAGTAGGAGGGCGCTGCAGTAAACTGAGAGAAAAATGATGGGATTCTAGGTAAGAGATCGGCTGTTAGACTAGATACGGGGTGAAAATGGAATTTAAAACTCACTAATAACTCTGAAGTTTTACGGCTGAATAACGGAATGAATGGAATTTTCACTAACGTAGAGGAGAATATGGTCAAAGGAATAGTAGTAAAATTAGAAAATGGGTTTCAGTAATATTTATTTTAAAGTAACTGTCAGATATCTGTCATGTTTGACCCTAAAATAGTATTCTCTTTCTCATCTCAGATGTAGTTTTCTTTTTCAAAATTTCTACTAATCTTTCCTTTAGTTTCTTTAACATATGAAACACCATATTTATTATTTTAATGTACTTATCTACTAATTCTACCAATTTTAATTTCTGGATCAGTTTATGCCATGGTTTGAATGCCTGTCTCCTCCAAAATTTGTTTTTACATTTAGTTGTTGTTGTAACAGAATTAAGAGCTAAGGCTCTAAAGGGGTGATTAGGCCATGAGGGCTCTGCCCTCTTGGGTAGAATTCATGCCATTGTCAAAGGGTAAATTTGGTCCCTCTTGCTATTTCTCCCTTTTGTCTTCCACCATGTGATGACATAGCAAGAGGACCCCTGAAAGATGCCAGCACCTTGAATGAGCTTCCTTGCTTGCAGAACTGTGAGCAGTATATTTCTATTTATTATAAGTGATCTCGTCTGCGGTATTCTATGATAACAACACAACAAGCACTGAGTCCATTTAAATGAATTGATTTTTAGGCCCACATAAGTGTTCTATTTTCTTGCTTCTTTGTATGACTTCTTATTGGATGTCAGATGCTGTGAATTTTTCTTTGGCAGATGCTGTATATATTTTTACTTCTACATGTATTGAGGATTATACTAGAATACTATTTTATGGAAGATAGATCCCTTTGGGTCTTGAGTTTAAGCTTTATGGGTCAACATTTAGTCTCTGGTAGATTTTTTCTTATGACTGAAGCAAGACCCTTTTTACAACACTATCTAATGTCTTTTGAATTACAAAGAGTTTTCACGGATTCCTGGGAAGGATCAGTTGTTCATGTAGTTCCTTCACACAAATATGCCAATCAAACTCGATTGACTGTTAAAGGAGCCCCTCTGTAGATAGTTAGGGTTTTCTCTCTCCTCTCTGGCATGCCGTTCTGTGAACTCAAACCACCTTGGGCTCTATGGACTCACAGCTCTGTCTCCTCTGGGGAAGGGCAGTCATTCTTCCTCCCAACACTGTGGCCTAGAAACTCTCTAGATTGCAGGTAGATCAGTCTCAGCGTTCACCTTGCTTTTTTTTCTCCCTCAGGGATTATTATCTCCTGTCTGACGTTCAGTAATTTGGGGATTATTGTCTTAATTATATTTTGACATTTTTCTAGGTTGTCTTAGGTAGAGAATTACATAAAGTCCTTTTTATAGCATCTTTATTAAAAGTGGAAGTCTACTCTATCTACAATTATCTATATTTTATCCTTTTTAATCAGCATTATTAAGGAAAGCAAATAAGAAAAAACACTGTACATGTACAGTTCAATGGATTTTGACAAACGCATGGACACTTGTAAGCACCACCAAAATAAACAAGCAAACCACGTCCATCACTCACAAATGTCCTCTCAGTCCCCTTTGTAGTTAACCACTTGTCGTAGTCAGTTTCAGCTGCTGTAACAAAGTATTGTAGACTGCCGGTTTCAGAAACAAAAGGAATTTATTTCTCACAGTTCTGGAGGTTGAAACATTGGCATTAAGGGGCTGGCAAGGTCAGGTTCTGGTGAGGGCACTCACAGGGTGAAGAGCAAATGAAATCTCTCCCTGGGGTCTCTTTTACAAGTGTGTGACTCCCATTCCTGGAGGCTCCACTCTGGTGACCTACCCTATCTCTCAAAGGCCTCATCTCCTAGCCCAGGCATTTGGTTATTTTCAGCTTAGGGCACAATGCTATCATAGGTATTTGTACACAAATCTTTGTATGATTATTGTATGTTGGTTTTACCCCTTGCCGTTATAGTTTTGTTAAAGAACAAACTCCCCTCTGCTCTCTGTGTGACTTGGAACACTCTTATAGCTTCATAAGTTTATTTCTTAATACAGCTTATATGGTCATTGTCATTGGTAAGGATTTTGTAACCACTTGACACCACCATCATTAACTGAAGTTCCTCAGTTATAATTCCCTCAATGTAATTTAAACCACACTTAACGTAATGTGAAATTACAACACTTTTTCCTCAAGTTAGGTAGTAGAAAAAAATATTTATTTTATTTTTCTGAATCATTAATCAAAACATAGAAAACAAGCAAGCTCTCCAAACAAAAAATTTTCTACAAATATTACCCTTTCTTTTTGCTCTTCTGAGAAAGAATGCTTAGATTTGGGCAATTTACAAACAATAGTTATTAGTCATACCCCACTGATTCCATCTGCTTTCCCAGATAGATATAGATATATTTTACATGGTGATATCAAAGTATCTTATCACCTGTCATGACATATGGTCTCCTAGTCATTTGGACTTTTCCTTCTATCTGTATATCGTGATTGTAAAGATAGCTTTTATATGACTTTAGAAATGTATCTATTGCTCAAAATGACTTCACAGTCTACAAATGCAAGACCTGGTTTTTTCGTGAACGTTTCCTTCGTTGCACAAAGGCTAGCACGTATAGAAGTTCAATGTGCAATTAACGAAAAGCTATATAAAAGAAATACAAAATCATCTGGATGTATTGTTTAAATGGTTTTAAAAAACATATTTTACATGCTAGAGCATGTTTCTTTGATAATATCCTTGGCCTCCTAAAATAAGAATTATGATTTCTCTTCCTATTTTATCTTAAATATCGTGTTTCATGAGTTAATATTGTGTCCTGATTTTCCCACACTTTCTCAGGATCCAGCATACCATAACCTTACCCCCTAAGTGCTTTTACATACAAAATCATCCTCAAGACGGGCAGCGTGATATTTTGGTGTTAATGGAAAAGACAGGGTACACACCACCAAAAAAGAAATTTCCAAAGGGAAAATAAAAAAAAAAATACGGAAAGAGCCAAGTGTCAAATAGTAACCATGATCCTCTGAGGCTGGTCTCTGCTACATTTTCGCAACACATCACACATTTACTTTTTTACACTTCATCATGACCTTCTTTGTGAAGGCAATATAGCCCAACTATCTGATAGCATTCAGAGAATAACGGTGACCACAAGAGTTTTCCTCTACAGACAGCAGAACTGAAAAAGGTCATTTACTACCTTGTTGGTGTTTAGAGGAGGCTATTTGGAAGAAGATTGCTGGTGTTCTCTAAGATGCAGGCAAAAATTATTTACAGGAAAAAAAATATAGTTTAAGGAAACATGCAATAATTTGTTGAAGAGAAAACAATTTTTCTATAAAGATCATGAGTTCAACTGGAATGGTGCCTGTCTCAGTTTGGGGGGTTTATTATTATTATTACATGTTAATATTCAATGACATCTTTTGGTTTAAAAATATCCTACAGGAAATCAATCAGATAATATGGTCCTATTTATAATGAAACATTAGATTTACCACATTTCACATAGGAAAAAATTATTAAATAATCTTATTCCCCTTCTAACCCAAATTAAATATGTAAAAGAGAAGCAGTGTATGTGGTTACATTTTTCAATTGATGTGCAACTACTTTACATCAGACTGAGTGCTTAATGTTCTCTTTCTGTCTTGGGCACTGAATGTGAAGCTTGAGGCCTTTGATGTTTTAGTGCAATTTAAAGAGAGATTGGTTCCCACTGTGACTAATTTTGAAAACAAAGCCAAAAGAGAATGTTCATTTATTTTTGTGAAAAGTCATTTTGGCGATTCTCTCAAGCAAGTTATGTGTGCTGTGTGTGAAAACAAAGCCCCTGCCAACTGAGAGAGGTGCAGACAGTTACTTTCAACCGAAGATAGCTTTAAAAATGACCACCCACTCAGCTCAGGCTGTAAAGGTGTGCTTTCACGGTATTCCAAAGAATGTTTTCCGTTTTTTTAATTTTTATTTTAAAGATGTGGGGTACAGTTCAGGGTTAGGTATACAAATGGGATTGTACAGGTAAAGTTTAGGCCTCTCTTTGATCCCCACTTCACCTGGTTTGAGATCAGTTACCCTTATTGGTAAAGTGTGCCCTCCTTTCTTCCCCTGGCAGTTTCCTTTCTTAGAGCATATGACAATTGTTCGGGGTCCACTTATGAGTGAGAACACGTGGTACTCAGTTTTGGTTTCTGTGGTAGATTTTTAGAAATACATGTATCTATATATTGATTGTGAATCTAAAACTGAAGCTACAAGCAAAACAGAAAATAATCAGAATTCATCAATTGCTGCAATCAATAAGTAGGACAACCGTTTGTTTGTTCAATAACTTTTAGAATACTGAAGATCGGGCCTAGTGAGGCTTGGAGGGGTAGTGTTAGACCAAAAAGAATAAATGGTTGTGTGTTACAGAGCCCATTTTTTGTTTATTAATTTTTTTGAGCCTGAATCGTGCTCTGTTGCCCAGGCTGGAGATCAGCGGTACAATCACAGCTCACTGCAGCCTCAACCACCTGGGCTCAAGCAATCTTCCCACCTCAGCCTCTTAGGTGGCTGGGAATACAGGTGCACATCACTATACCCGGATAATTTTTGTAGAGAGGGGGGGTTCTCACTGTGCTGCTCAGGCTGGTCTCGAACACCTAGGCTCAAGCAATTCTCTCATCTCAGCCTCCCAAAGTACTGGGATTACAGGCGTGAGCTACTATGCCTCACCAAACTTTGAATTTTATAAGGTTATTAGATAGTAGTCATACATTATCATGAGCTTCTTCTGTATTTCTTTAGGCAATAACCAGACTTCTCTAATTAAATTTCTCAGGTAATAATCTATGCTAAGGATTAAATCACTGACTCATCATAGAAGTTATACTTATACATAAATTATTGTCAAAATAACATAGGGTAAATTGTACATTTTATTCACATAATGTCTTTTGAAATAATTTATAACCTGTTTTGTTATGCACAGAGTTCTTTTGTATATGATTTTAATTTATTTTCCAAATGGGCCTGTGGGTTTTTCAGGAAGTACAGGTATTCGAATTCTGCTGAGGTGAAGTAGAATCTTAGAAATGTTGTGACATTCAAAATTATGAAGTTCATATTATTGTCTAAGGCAGTGTTGCTCAGTAGATATTTAAGACAAGCCAAAGTGAAATTCACATGGGCAGTTTTAAACTTCCTAGTAGCTGCCTTTGAAAAAGTAAAAAGAAATAGGCGAAATTGATTTTAATATGATATCTTTCCAACATGCTCAAAATATTGCCACTTTAATGTGTCATCAAGATAGTACTATGATAGTACTACTAATAAGATATTTGATATTCTTTATTTCTACTAAGTCTCCAAAATATAATGTGCATTTTACACACAAAAAGCATCTCGGTGTAGGCCAGGCACACTTCAAGTACTCAATGGCCATGCATGGCTCATGGTAAACATTGGACCACTCGTGCCTGCTTTCAGCATGTTTGTTTCAGATCCTTCAACAATGGCGAAATTCCTCCCTGCCTTTTTTCTACGCTACCCACACAATCCTCCTCCCTGTCGCTTGATTATTTCTTTCCATCTCTACATCCACAGCCTTAGTTCATGTGCTGTTATTCTCAGCCCATTCCTGCAGCCCCATCCCAATGGTACAGAGGCGTCCTGGGCCACCTGGCCCTTTTGATTTCTGATACCTGAACAACCTTCCTTCCTTATGTGTTTGACTGCCTTACTCTGGTTTGCCACAGAGACCAACCCCTGTTTTGACTCCAGTTGAGATAGGACAGGCTTAGGTATTTTGCAAGTGTTCTGCAGGTGTTTTGATGGGTACCACTGATTAAACGGCAAGAGCGGATGCCACTTCTCCAAAACAGTGCCTGTGCTCGGTGGCATCCTTCCCACCTATCTGAGTACCATCCACCCACCCCGCAAGTGTTGACTTTGTGCTGTTTGCAAGTCTTTAGTGGTCTATATTTGATAACAAAGAATGTGCATTTTCAAAATATAATAATATAGTTCACCTACTAGAATTATTTCAGTCAGTTCACAATGAAAGAGCTGTTAAATGCAACTGTGTTAGCTACTGAATTGTTTAGTGGGTTTCCCCATAAAAATGATAGTACATATGTTCCTGAAAGGACGTTCTGATCTTAGATTAGGAAAATTTGAATTATCCATGTCTGAATTTGAATTTGCAATTTCTGTTACATTTACAGTATGATTGGCCTAACAGATCAACTTATCAATGTTTTAATATTAAAAGGCAGAAAATGAAAATTACTGGAAAATATCAAGGAACTGTTAATTTTTAATAAATCACTGCTTATATTGTTAAAATACATTTCTATAATTATTAAATCATTTATGATGTAGTGAGCAATTTATAGTCCTCAGCTTGTCTTCTACAGCAAGAATATATCCCTGTCTATGGTTTATATTTTTATTTTATAACAGGATTTTCAACTGATTTTTATTGAATAAATATACACTTATACATGCAGCTTGAAAATTATATTATTCTTTGGTAAAAATAAAAAAGGCTATTTTATTACCTAAGGGAAAAATACATTTAAATACATTATTAGGATTTCAACTATGATCAAAGTTGAAATACATAAATATATCTCGGCAGACATTAATCTGTATCTTCAAGCTGCATGCAAAATAAGGCCAACCTTAGGGATTTTTTTTTTCAATAAAAAAGACCCCAGTAATAGGATAAAAATGGAAATGGATTTTATGTATATTTCCCAAGGCTTATATTTGATAACCCTTTACAAAGAATTTGTTAAGATGAAATAAAATGGCAAGATCAAAGCACATAAACACAGAAGCAGATTTCCTGCTATGAAGCATGGAAATTGAGAGGCTGTCACGAATGAAAAACTTTCTTCCTGGAATTCTTTTTTCTTTTTGCACATTCGGGAGAAAAAAGTTAGCATTGGATTTGATGAATACAATCAAATAACTCGCATCTTTTGTTTAAACTAGGCAATGCGCTTGGGTAAAATCTTCCTTAAAATGTTTCCCTACATATTCTGTCCTTTCACAGAATGTCCTGGAAGAGTTTAAGCATGCCCCTGAGCGTGTGGTTCACTGGGATTGCAGTCAACCCCTGCACTCAGGGCTGGGTGGTGACACTCACGCAGCATCAGCCTTAAAGTTCTTAAACCCACTGAAGTCGTTCTTGCCTTTGGGTCTTTGTCTGTGCCATTCCTGCTGCCTTAATACATTTTTTTTCCACTCCTTGCAAACCTTGCTGTTTCTTAGATTCTTCGGCCTCAGCTTAAATGTGACTTCTCTAGGGAAAACCCTATTTTATCAATTAAACTAAAGTTGGTCTCCTTCTATTATTTTTATCTTAGTAAACTCTTTCCTTTGATTATCTCTGCACAGATTTTATTGATTTATCATTGTTTGATTACCTGCATGTTTCTTCTTGAGTCTCCCCTTACCTGGATCGTATGCGTGCTTGAGGAACAGAAAGATGTCTCTTCATTGATCATTTCACGTTAGTGAAGAGAATGGTTTCCGTTGCAAAATTAGTGCCCAATAAAAATTTGGTATCTGATATGAATAAATGAATAAATCACAAGGTCAGGTTGATTTGATGTTCGTTACATGTATTGTCTACCTCTATTTAAGATTAGTTTTAAAAAAGATTTATACTTTCATATTATATGAAAAGAGGGATTATTTATTAGAAGTCAAATGAATCAAATAAGAATTATTTTAACTGCAACAGAGTCTAAGAATTAGAACTAGTGTATATTTGCCAAAATAACCTAAAGAAACTTTCAGATACAGCAAAACCAAATTGTATGAGAACGATCAAAACTGATATGAAACGGAAGCTTTGTTAAAAGTGAAAATACGCTAGAAACTTAAGATCTTTCTCTTTTCAAGATATAGTTTTATTAGAAACACACATTTGAGAAAGTGAGACAAGTAAATATAGTGATAATAAGGAGTGTAAACAGATGGCATATGAGGTGTTTAAAAAGTTTTAACACCAAAATTAAATTCTAAAGATGTAACATCCCTCTGTTTCAATTAGGCCACATCTATGGTTGTCTATAGAAACTACATTACTCAATTAAATATATTAATGATGTGGTTTCTATATGTAGGAGAATTATGACAATGCCCAACGGGCTTTCCTGACTTTGCCCTTAACCACCTACATCTATCTATTCTTTATATAATAGTGAGGTTAACATTTTCAAAATTTGTCAGAGTATGTCTTTATTTGTTATGCTTAATTTTATTTGCCAACTTGACTGGGATTTGGGGGTGCCCAGGTATTTGGTTAAACTTTATTGTGGCTGGGTCTGTAACAGTGTTTCTTCTGAGAGCAGCATTGGAATCAGTACACTGAGGAACCCAGATTGTTGTCCCTTTGTTGGCGGGCAGTGTCAATCTGTTGAAGAAGGACACAAGGCAGGATGAGGAAGATTCAACTCATTCTGCCCACCTGCTTTCCAGCTGGGACGTTGGTCTTTTTCCGCATTTGGTTTGGAGCTTACACCATTGGCTCTCCTGGTTTTCAGCCCTTTGTACCATGTGCTCTTCTGGATTTCAGTTTACAGATGGCAGATCGACAAACAGAGAGAATATGCTGGGACTCCTATCCATGGTAAAAGGTTCAACATCTAGAATATACAGTCTAGTTTCTTGTGTAGTGGCATGGCTCATGGGAACACTACACAAAAAAGAACAGAGAAGTGTCAGCATCCTAGAGCTGGATAAAGAAAATGGGAAGAAACCTGACAGAGAACAAGGAAGTAGTGGATTACCACTGGCATAGTTTCATTTGAGATGTAAACACATCCACTGGGGGAAATTCTTAACTTCTAGCCTGGCTTCTTAAAACAAAATGTAGTCTACTGGTATTCCTCAAGGCTCACCAGATAACCGGAATCAAAAGGATACAAGATGAGACAAGGAGAAAGCGAGGGAGATAGTGATAATGGCGAAATCCCAAGATTTGCTGTCAGCTTGTCTGAGGCCCGAGAAGAGCCGACGTTTTAATTGAAATCTAAAGGCCTAAAAGACCAATGTTTCAGCCAAGTGTTAAGTCAGAAATTGTTCCCTCTTACTCAGGCTTGTTCTATTGGTCGTCAATTCATTGAATGAAGCCTAAATCTTAGAGAAAGCAATTTGCTTAACTCAGCCTTCCTATTCAGAGGGCAACAACATCCAGAAACACCATTACAGGGGCATTCAGAATAATGTTTGACCAATTATCTGGGCAACCATATCCCAGTCAAGTTGACATATAAATTTAATGATCATACCCATCAACTAACTTTTTAGTTTTTCTCCATTTTCAACTTGCTGTTTAACCCATTCTGGTCTGGCTTTTTTGCTTCTTTGATTTCATTGAAATGACTTCTATCATAATAAGCATTCAATTCCTCATATAAACTGTATCTGGCATTTTTCTCATATTTGACATCTCCGCAGTCCCTGACCTTGAGACCGTGAATTCCTTTTGAAGATGTTACCTGGCCTTAGTTCCTGTGGCTCATTTCTCTGCCTTTTTCTCTTCCCTCTCTTTTCTGTGTCTTCTCTCCTAGCTTCTTTTCTTCTGTCTAACTTTTTAAATGTTTGTACATCCCAGTGTATTTCCTTGTCCTACCTACTTTTCATCGCAAATTTTCCATGGATTACATCTTTAACGATTATGACTTCTTACGACCCTTTGATTGAAATCCCTTCTCTTATTCAAGGTACTATATTAAGTTCCAGACTTACCGTAATCTTGACATATATAAAACTAAACTAAGAGATGCTGGGACAGACAGCAAGAGGAAGAAGTTTATGAGGAGTGCTCTGGAGATCAGCGATTTTGTAGGGTGAAGAATGTATGAATGGCAGGAGGAGAAACCTCGGCTGGTGCCACAAAGAGTCCTGGAGCAAGCATAGTCCCAAATCCATGAAGTGGCCTGGGCACGTATGCTTCGGCATCAACTAAAGTTTAGACTCAGGTTGGCATCAAGAAGATGATACAACTTTGGGCAAAATGATGGATTACAGACTATGGCAATATCCGAAGTGAATCATGATTGTACCTTTTCCATTAGCAATTTCTCAACCACTGAGTAAATTAGCGTTCTTCTCCTGAGAGAAGTGGAATGAATCACATGATGATAATTCCAAGAGTTACAAATAAGAGAGTATCTCCCTCTCTTAGATTTCCCCTATTTTTGCAAAACAAAACTGCTTCAACGTGATACTCCATAATTGGGAGAATTTCTCTCAGTTATATCATTTCCTTTAATATGTGAATCTCACCTGAGAATTATGTTGCCAAAACCTTCATTAACATCATGGTTATTCCACATTTTTGTTTAAATTAATTGATCTACCTTCCATGCTGCTACTAATAATTGTTGAAATGTAGAAGAAATTCATCTTTTGTAAACAGAGTGGATAATCATATCGCTACTTACTACACACTGTAGATACTTATTTATAAGCTTGATTTTTTGAAAACACAATATTTTATATTATATTTGAAGAAAATATTCTAGTAATAAGCAAGTAGAATGACAAATAGCTGTCAATTTTTTTGGTTAAATGGTTTCATCTTCTAGCAACATAATAAGGTGATTTATAGTGTGTTATAAATACATGCTAAATGCTGTATCATATACATGTTATATGCTGAATAGGCTTATGTTAAAAAAAAAAAAGCAAACTTTTTTATTCAGGTTGAGGAGTGAACAGATTTCTCCAGGAAATGTTGTACTGTAGCATTTGCAAGATTTGCAAATTATGGTGAAATTTAGCAAAGTATTTTCTATTTTGAAGAGGCCGTGAAACTAAAGAGTGACCAAAATATATTTCAAAGATAAATTGGTATAGATACAGATGGTGCCTTACCAAGTGTGGGCTTTATAAAGAGTTTTACTGCTCTTTCTTAAAAAAAAAAAAGAAAAGAATAAATTCTAATGTCATATTTCTCCACAGAGATGTACTAGTGTAAAAAATTCTTAAATAAGAAATGAAGTTTTTGAGACTGTTACAATTTTTTAAAAATAAATATCTGTTCACTCAAGATTATTTAAAGAAGTGAGAGAAAACCTCAACTCAGAGCATATAAGTCTTGCTAAACATGCAAAAATTTGATGGTTTACCCAAAGAAGAATTCACAATAGTATGTATCAGCTGAAAGATAGATCAAAGAATTATTTTCCAGAATTTAGTCAGTCGTGTTTTGCTGGGTACTTTGAAGGTGAGATTTGGTATGGAAACCAGAGTACCTGTCAGATATTTTTCATCAAATAAAATTAGAATTAATGAACAATAATGCACCCCTGTGCTGTAGATTTTACGTTCTCCATTTTTTTCTTCCTATTTTCTTTCTTTCTTTCCTTTTCTTCTGAATGACAATAGTCCTTGTTTTTTAAGAAAACCTCTTTGGAAAACTTTTGGAAAATCATGATGCAAAAAGAAATACTAAAGTGTTTTCACAATTTCTTGACTTGAGAGGGAGGGAGAATATCAGAATACCTTAAGTCTTTTTTTTTTTTTTTTTAGTTGGAGTCTCACTCTGTCGCCCAGACTGGAGTGCAGTGGCCTCGACCTGCTGGGATCCGGCGAACCTTCCGCCACAGCCTTCCAAGTAGCTGGAACTACAGGCCTGTGCTACCACGCCCGGCTCATTTTTTTTTTTTTTTTTACTGTAGAGACGAGGTCTCTCCAAGTTGCCCAGGCGGGTCTCGAACTCGCAGGCTCAGGCAATCCACTCACCTCAGCCTCCCAAGGCGCGGGATTACAGGCTGAGCCAGAGACCGGCACCATATTTCTTTTACAGATAAGGAAACTGAGGCTGAGACAGAGACTCATTCAAGGCCACAGAGCCAGCAGGACTTGAGTCTTAGATCCTCCCTGACTCCAAAACCAGAAAGCCAGCCTTTTGCTTCGATGGTGGTGGTGGACTGTGGGTGAGGGTGGAATTGGGTGGGGGAGCAGGAGATTCACCTGATTCTGTCTAGATTCATCCCAGACTTTTAAATTTTTTTTATTTTGCACCAACTGGCAGAGCTTCCTTCTTTTTCTTTCTCAGCCTCCTTTTCTGATTCACTCTCCCATCTGTTCGTGGCTTCTGGCTTCTGAGAATGTAGATGCAGAAGGGTAGGGTAAGCTTTGGGGGTGGGGAAGTAGGCACAAGAATACAGATAGTCCTTCGTAGACACATATTTTTTGAGGGCTCTCTCCCAAGCAGTATTCTAGGAGCTGGGTGTTCTACCATGAATGAAATCGACTTTGTCTCTGCTCTCATGGAAGTTCTGTTGCAGGGTATGTATGGAGGGGAGGGGAGAGGAGGGGAGAGGGGATGTGGACACAAGAATGAGATATGTGCTCTGAGGAGATGTGAGAGTGTCCGGGGAGGGGGATGGTGAGGACAGGGAGGTCCTGGGGGAGGAGCTGAGACCAGGGGATGCAAAAGAGGCAGCTGAACATCCGGAGGAACAGTGTGCCAGGCCTGGGATATAGTGTGGGCAGAGGCCATGGAATCCACGTGTTGGAGGAAATTTGAGAAGGCCAGTGTGACTGGAGCACAGTGACAGAAAGAAAGCAAGTCAAACACACGAAGGGACAACCATGTGAAGAGACAGCAAGAGGGCAGGCATCTACAAGCCAAGGAGAGAGGCCTCAGAGAAATCCAGCCCTGCTGGCACCTTGATCTTGGACTTCCAGCCTCCACTGTGAAAAAATCAATTTCTATTGTTTAAGCCAAAAAAGAAAGCAAGTGGAGACGATCCCTATGCCAGGTGTAGGGTCCTGTAGACCACGAAGAAGAAGTTCATGTTTTGTTTTGTTTGTTTTGAGTTGGAGTCTCACTCTGTTGCCCAGGCTGGAGTGCAGTGGCATGCTCACTGCTACCACAGCCTCTACCTACTGGGCTCAGGTGATCCTTCCGCCTCAGCCTTCCAAGTAGCTGGAACTACAGGCATACGCCACCATGCCCGGTTAATTTTTGATTTATTGTAGAGATGAGGTCTCGCCAAGTTGCCCAGGCTGGCTTTGAACCCGTGGGCTCAGGCAACCCTTTCACCTCGGCCTCCCAAAGTGCTGGGATAATAGGTGTGAGCCACAGCACCTGGTCATGTTTTGTTTTAAGGGAATGTAAGTCCTTTGGAAGAGTTAAGAATGAAGACTTGAAGGCAGCAGGACAGGAAGTGGGGAGAACAAATAGAAGGTTCTGGCTGTAACAGAGGCAGGTGATGATCTGGACCAAGTGGGGTTCAGAGAAGAGTGGTATTATAGGGTCTTTGGGAGGTGACTGGCAGATTGGCGCACTGCCTGAGAGGGGTTGGAATGCTGGAGGAGAAGTAAGTTTGTTGGGGACAACTAAGGGGAGGTAGGGAGAGAAATGGTGGATTCAGTGGTGGACATGTTGAGTTTTGAGTGTCAGTGCTGGTCAGGCAGCTGGAGACATTGTTCCAGGCTGGAGGAGAGACCAGATGGTGCTTGAAGTTTTCCAAAATTAATTATCAAGCTAGGGCCAGGCACAGTGTGGCTCACGCCTATAATCCCAGCACTTTGGGAGGCCGAGGTGAGAGGATTTCCTGACCCCACAGGTTCGAGACCAGCCCGGGCAACTTGACGAGACCTCATCTCTACAATAAATCAAAAAATTAGCTGGGCATGGTGGCACGTGCCTGTAGTTTCAGCTACTTGGAAGGCTAAGGCGGAAGGATCACCTGAGCCCAGCAGGTCGAGGCTGTGGTGACCGGGAGCGTGCCACTGCCCTCCAGCCTGGGTGACAGAGTGAGACTCCAACTCAAAAAAAAATTTATCATACTGGGTGTAGTGGCTCAGGCCTGTAATCCCAGCACTTTGGGAGGCCAAGGCAGGAGAATTGCTTAAGCCCAGGAGTTCGAGACCAGCCTGGGCAATATAGCAAGATTGCGTCTCTACAAAAAATCAAAAAATATGTGTGGTGGCGCATGCCTGTTGTCCCAGCTACTTGGGAGGCTGAGGTGGAAGGATCATCTGAGCCCAGCATGTTGAGGCCACAGTGACCTTGAGCATGCCACTGCACTCTAGCCTCGGCAACAGCGTGAGACTCCAAATCCAAAAAACAAAAACAAAAACATCTCTTTCTTTATTGTAACTGCTGCTTTCTCTGTGGATTGATTCTCTGTGCAGCAGGCATAAGGGCCCAGTCAGATGGTGCCACTACTACTGTGGTACCTTCATCATGGGGATTAAATAGATAACTGCATATAAAGTGTTTAAAACAGAGCCTGGCACCCAGTAAGCGTTAGACATTATTATTGTGGCTGCTGATGTTATTTGGCATGGGATAAACATATTTAAGAGCCAGCAGGGCCACAGGTTCTTAAACCTGTCTGGTCATTAGCATCATCTCAAAAAAAAAAAGAGATTCATGTCTTGTTCCTACATCCCCAGAGATCCTGCCTGAGTTCCTCTTAGGTGGACCCCTGGAATGGATATATATATATATTTTCTGAGATAGAGATTAGTGTGCGTAGATTTATTAGGGGGTATTCTTTTTTTTTTTTTGAGTCGGAGTTTGACTCTGTCACCCAGGCTGGAGTGCAGTGGCATGCTCCAGGCTACCACAGCCTCGACCTGCTGGGCTCAGGTGATCCTTTTGCCTCAGCCTTCCAAGTAGCTGGAATTACAGGCATGTGCCACCATGCCCGGCTAATTTTTTGGATTTATTGTAGAGATGAGGTCTCGCCAAGTTGCCCAGGCTGGTCTCAAACTCGTAGGCTCAGGATATCCTCTCACCTCAACATCCCCAAGTGCTGGGATTAAAAGATGTGAGTCACCATGCCCAGCCAGGGGGTATTCTTGAGCTGGGTACCTCACTGGGGAAGGAAGCAGGACTGGGCAGAATGGGTAGATTATAAAACCTCCTCTAGGAATTCTATGTATAGCCAGGGAAGGGAGCTCCACAGAGAAGGGGTAATCAGGAGTGTGGCTCTAGAGGGAAATTGCCTGTGTTCAAGTCCAACCCAGCTACCAAATGGGTGTGTGAACTTGGATTGCTTCACCTCACACACTAACAGGACTTGTGAGGTTGGATACATCAAGAGTGCTTAGGGCAGTGCCGGGCAGTGAGCAAACCCTTAGCAGGCCGGGCATCGCCACCCCGTAGTTTCCCTGCTGCTTCCAACTGGTTACAGCCAACGGGGGCCTACATCCGGCTCACACCCACAGTCTCCACAAGGGGGCCTGGATGCCTTGGACATCCCACACTGAGGTCTCATCGAACCCAACCAGCTGCCCCCAAAGTTATTTTCAGCCCTTCCATTATCCAGCTTTTTTGTTCACCCAAATTAACAAAATCATCTCCTAAACAAAATATTCTGCTAAGAAATCAGAGAGACCACAAGAATGCTGGAGGGGAGGATAAAACTAAACTGGCACTTAAGCATCTCTCATATTAAAAAAGAAGAAAAATTCTCTTTGGTCGTTAGGAATCAGTATTTAGTAAAGAAAAAAAGTATAACATGGAATTGTGTATTCAAGATCGTTTATCAAGGTAAAATTTTACAAATGCATAGAAAAAAAGATTGAAAGGAAATATGCCAGATGGTAAGTGGATATTTTTCCCCCTTCTGCTTTTTCATCCTTTTGTGTACTTTGTAATTTTTTTTTTTTTTTTTGAGTTGGAGTCTCACTCCGTCACCCAGACTGGAGTGCAGTGGCCGCTCCCGGCCACCACAGCCTCGATCTGATGGGCTCCGGCGATCCTTCCACCTCAGCCTTCCTAGTAGCCGGAATTACAGGCACGCGCTACCATGCCCGGCTGATTTTTTGATTTTTATTGTAGAGATGAGGTCTCGCCAAGTTGCCCAGGCGGGTCTCGAACCCGCGGGCTCAGGCAATCCAATCTTTTTTTTTTTAAGTCAGAGTCTCACTCTATCGCCCAGGCTACAGTGCAATGACATGCTCACGGACACCACAGCTTTGATCTGCTGGGCTTAGGCTGTCCTCTCAACCTGTCTTCCAAGTAGCTGGAACTACAGGCATGTGCCACCACGCCTGGCTAATTGTTTTGATATATTGTAGAGATGAGGTCTTGCGAAGTTGCCCAGGCTGGTCTCAAACCTGTGGGCTCAGGCAATCCTCTCACCTCGGCCTCCCAAAGTGTTGGGATTATAGGCATGAGCCACTGCGCCCACACAATGCAAATTTTTTCTTTTTTTTTTTAGTTGGATTCTCACTCTGTCACCCAGGCCTCCCAAGGTGCAGGATTATAGGCTGAGCCATCGAGCCGGCTTCTTTTTTTTTTTTTTTGAGTTGGAGTCTCACCTGGTCCCCCAGGCTGGAGTGCAGTGGCATGCTCATGGTGACCGCAGCCTTGACCTGCTGGGCTCAGGTGATCCTTCTGCCTCAGCCTTCCAAGTAGCTGGAACTACAGGCATGCGCCACCACGCCTGGATAATTTTTTGATTTATTGTAAAGATGAGGTCTTGCCAAGTTGCCCAGGGTGGTCTCAAACCCATGGGCTCAGCCAGACTCAGGTTTTAGTTAAAAAATTTATTTTTCTGCCGGTGGCTCAGCCTGTAATCCCGCGCTTTGGGAGGCCGAGGTGAGTGAATTGCCTGAGTCCGCGGGTTCAAGATCCGCCTAGGCAACTTGGCAAGACTTCATCTCTACAATAAATCAAAAAAATTTAGCCGGGTGTGGTGACGTGTGCCTGTAGTTCCAGCTACTTGGAGAGCTGAGGCGGAAGGATCACCGGAGCCCAGCAGGTCGAGGCTGCGGTGGCCAGGAGCGTGCCACTGCACTCCAGTCTGGGCGACAGAGTGAGACTCCAACTCAAAAAAAAAAAAAATGTGTTTTTCTTTTGAAATAGAGATGCGGTCTTGCTATATTGCCCAGGTTGGTCTCAGACTCCTGGGCTCAACAATCCTGCTGCCTCAGCCTCCAAAACTGTTGGGATTACAGGCGTTAGTCATCATACCCTGCTAAAAAATATTTTATTTTTTAGCCGGGCTCGGTGGCTCAGCCTGTAATCCTGCGCCTTTGGGAGGCTGAGGTGAGTAGATTGCCTGAGCCCGCGGGTTCGAGACCCGCCTGGGCAACTTG